>NW_025554106.1:0-32500 GCF_020424385.1 Procambarus clarkii
GAGAGAGAGATAGAGGAGGTGTGTGAGTATATGGGGAGAGGTGGAAGGTGGAAGTGAGGGAGGGGGATGGAGAGGGTGTGTGGGGGTGGGTTAGTGCGGGAGGGTACAGAGAGAGGTTGTGTGTGTGTGCGTGTGTGCGTGTGCGTGTGTGCGTGTGTGTGTGTGCGCGCGTGCGTGTGTGTGTGTGTGTGTGTGTGTGTGTGTGTGTGTGTGTGTGTGTGTGTGTGTGTGTGTGTGTGTGTGTGTGTGTGTGTGTGTGTGTGTGTGTGTGTATGTGTATGTGTATGTGTGTGTGTGTGTGTGTGTGTGTGTGTGTGTGTGTGTGTGTGTGTGTGTGTGTGTGTGTGTGTGTGTGGTGGAGTGCGGGGGTGTTTGTGTATAGGGGGAGGGGTAGGGGGGTGTCTTGGGGCCGTGTAAGGCGTGGGAACGTGAGGTGTAAGGGTGGGTGAGTGAGGGTGAGCGGTCACCAGTGTGTGCGTGCGTGCATGTGTGTGTGTGTGTGTTTACACTGGCTTGTTGTGGTGAGGAGGAGGGGGGGGGGGGGTAGGTCTAGTCAGTGGCGGTGTAATGTAACACACAGGTGTGAGAAGCTGGTACCAAGCTGAGGCTCTTGAGCTACTTTTTCGTATTTTAATTACTTATGTTCAAAGCTAATTACTATATAAAAAACACTGTACACCTTATATGACTGACTTTGAGAGGCACTCACCTCCGAGTAAGCATCCCACAGCACAATTAGGTGATTTATGAAGCGATGTCCGATATTGTTGTTGACGTCCCCGCCAGAGGTCCTCTCCACGTGGTGGTCCAACCTCGTCCCTTCCCGGCCTCTGGTGCCACCGTCTTGCCACAATCTCGTTCTTTTTCAATTTTTTCTTATCAAACGTTATAAGAATTCACTATGTTGCGTTATCACTGCGTTGCTGTACCTTTCATATGACCAAAAACTATGTTTTGGGCTCACTGGTACGTAAATATCCCGAGAATATTGAAGAAATTCGCGGACTGCACGTCCTACCCTTGTTCACTTGTGTTGTGTGTGTGTGTGTGTGTGTGTGTGTGTTACCTTGTTCTGGTCATAGTCGGCTCCTCTGTCAACACGGACCTTCGCTTCACAGCCAATATTACACACCAACACAGTTTACACGGCGAATTTCCATTACAGAGCAGCACTTCTAAAGTTCACAGTTCGCAAGAAGTGTTTGCTCTAACACTGGTTATTAGTGCACTATGGACACTTAACTGCTGGCCCAACAAGGCTCTACAGAGCCCACTTATCCCACCCAAAACTATGAAACACCCGCATGTATTGTGGTGGGTTGTGTGGAGGTGTGTGTAGGTGTTTTAAGCGCTGTCATATCTAGGTTTGTCCTTACAATCTTCCAGTTCTCATGCTTTATTTGACAGTCCATCAGCATTGGTGAACCCGAATTTCGCAAGGACATTTTCCAGTCTGTCGGTGGTTGTCAGGTCTTCCAGTTCTCATGCTTTATTTGACAGTCCATCAGCATTGGTGAACCCGAATTTTGCAAGGACATTTTCCAGTCTGTCGGTGGTTGTCAGGTCTTCCAGTTCTCATGCTTTATTTCACAGTCCATCAGCATTGGTGAACCAGAATTCCGCAATGGACATTTTCTAGTCTGTCGGTGATTGTCAGGTCTTCCAGTTATCATGCTTTATTTGACAGTCCATCAGCATTGGTGAACCAGAATTCCGCAATGGACATTTTCCAGTCTGTCGGTGGTTGTCAGGTCTTCCAGTTCTCATGCTTTATTTGACAGTCCATCAGCATTGGTGAACCCGAATTTCGCAAGGACATTTTCTAGTCTGTCGGTGATTGTCAGGTTTGGTTCAGGTTAGTAAGCAGTAACAGCAGCCAAAAGAATGTCTAGACTAACATCGACATCAACCGTAATTGAACAGCAACAACAGCAGCAGTAATATCAACAATAACAGAACCGCAGAAGCAGCAGCAGATGCATTTTTCTTGCCTGATGATTAGCAAGATATTCCCCAGAAATATTCCTTCTCCTAATGTAGGCAACAGCTGCATTAGCAACCACTCTGTCTCCACTCTGGGAGTACTAGAGTGACAGTCCGCTACTGCAGCCACTGCACTCGCTGCAGCAACAGGAAAAGCTGCATTATCTACAATAGCAGCGTAATTAAAAAAAAAATGAGTACAAATATACCTAACCTCTGAAGATAATTTTATTCATTAATGTATCAGCCTTCCTCTCGAGTAGTGAATCACAACTTCACTAACTACACATTGCAAACGAAAAACAGTGAAAGGAGAATTTATATCTAATCTACACCATTACACTATCACTATCCTTCCCCCCCACACACACACACTTCTTTCAACCATCACCATCGCACTCCGTGAACCACCGCAACACTGGGGGGATATGATCACGACATACACGATACTGAGGGGGATAGATAAGCTGGACTAGGATAGGCTAATCAGATTGAGAAAAATTAGGACACAAGGGAAGGGAACTATCAGGGGGGGGGGGCGCCAAGCCTATATGTATATATAGTACTAGGAAGAGGTCAGGATAAGGATTTGGGATGGGACGGTGGGAAGGAATGGTGCCCAACCACTTGTGGACGGTCGGGGATTGAACGTCGACCTGCATGAAGCAAGACCACCACAATCCGTCAACCACCAACACCACAACAATCCGTCAACCACCACCACCACAACAACAATTCGTCAACCACCACCACTGCCATCACCACAATCCATCAACCACCACAACAACAACAATCCGTCAACAACCACCACCACCACCACAACAACAACAATCCGTCAACCACCACCACCACAACAACAATCCGTCAACCACCACCACAATCCATCAACCACCACCACCACAACAACAACAATCCGTCAACCACCACCACCACAACAACAACAATCCATAAACCACCACCACAACAATCCGTCAACCACCACTACCACCACCACAACCACAACAATCCATCAACAACCACCACCACCACAATCCATCAACCACCACCACCACAACAATCCGTCAACCACCACCACCACCACCACAACAATCCGTCAACCACCACCACCACCACAATTCATCAACCACCACCACCACCACAATCCATCAACCACCACCACCACCACCACAATCCATCAACCACCACCACCACCACCACAATCCATCAACCACCACCACCACCACCACAATCCATCAACCACCACCACCACCACCACAATCCATCAACCACCACCACCACAATCCATCAACCACCACAACAATAACAATCCGTCAACCACCACCACAATCCATCAACCACCACCACCACCACATCTCAAGTCCGTGGCTTGCCCTCTACGAAGTTACCAAAAGACTCGCTTCATGTAAGGTTGAAATATTGAGGCGGGTGTTCCACTCCGGCCCTCACTCTACCCAGAAAAGTGTGAATACTTCAATCGCATATTCCTTCAGGGGTATCGAACCCCGTCCGCCATGGACTCCTGACTTTAAAAAGGAGTCGAATGTTATTTTTATTGCATTTTAATGCATTTGAAAGTAAGTTTTATATAGTTACGTAAGTTTTATTTATATTTCGGCCTGTCTGGTAATGTTTATGGTTCATTTGGTGCTGATCTGGTAACACTTTTTGCTGTGTTAGGTGATGATCCCTTATGATACAGTTCCCATTGCTCGGTGGCGACCCGACCCGGCCATGTTGGGCACATACCCAACAGCAACCAAATTTAAAAAATTGGGTGAGACTTGTCCAAAACGTCTGGCCTGCAAGTTCGAACAGACAGAGAAACAGATATTCTATTTTATAGATATACATATACATAATGACTTGGTTACTAATCGTGCATAGCATACTTTAACTTAAGTATAGGTGACTTAAGTATGTCCATACTTAAGTTAGGAGTCATGCTATTACATCCCAATTTTGGGTGGATGAGGGGGATAGTCAGGCGGATGTAGGTGGCTGAAGGTAGCAAGGGGGCGGACGTAGGTAGCATGGGGGCGGACGTAGGTAGCAAGGGGGCGGACGTAGGTAGCAAGGGGGGGGACGTAGGTAGCAAGGGGGGACGTAGGTAGCAAGGGGGGGGACGTAGGTAGCAAGGGGGGGGACGTAGGTAGCAAGGGGGGGACGTAGGTAGCAAGGGGGGACGTAGGTAGCAAGGGGGGACGTAGATAGCAAGGGGGGGGACGTAGGTAGCAAGGGGGCGGACGTAGGTAGCAAGGGGGGGGGACGTAGGTAGCAAGGGGGCGGACGTAGGTAGGAGATGAATTAAGATGGTAAATGTCAAGGCCAACACGTCCATTTCCTGGTGTGCTATTTATGGTGAGGCTTGGTTGTCCACACCCCACACTGCCCCTCCCACACTCTCTCCCACACTGCCCCTCCCACACTCTCTCCCACACTGCCCCACCCACACTCTCTCCCACACTGCCCCACCCACACTCTCTCCCACACTGCCCCACCCACACTGTTCTACTCACACTGTTCCTCCCACACTGTTCTACCCACACTCTCTCCCATACTGTTCTACCCACACTGTTCTACCCACACTGTTCTACCCACACTGTTCTACCCACACTGTTCCTCCCACACTGTTCTACCCACACTGTTCTACCCACACTGCTCTACCCACACTGTTCTACCCACACTGTTCTACCCACACTGCTCTACCCACACTGTTCTACCCACACTGTTCTACCCACACTAGGGGGTAGCCATAAACCAAGCAGCCTTGGAAGATATTAAAATTACCAGAGATGAGGTTAGGAGGTATCTGCTTGATCTACAAGTGACTAAGACACCATGATGAATCTGATGAATCTCACCATGGATGCTGAAACAGCGGGCAGAACTATGCATGCCACTATATATGATATATAATAAAGTCACTGGAGACATGAGATGTACCAGAAAGTTAGAAGACAGCTAATGTAGTACCAATATAGAAAGAGATGATAGGCAGGAGACCTTAAACTTCAGGCCGGTGTTTTTAACTTGTGTATAATGCAAGGTGATGGAGAATATAATGAGACAAATTCTTGGACTGTCAGAAAGCTTTTGATAAAATGCCTTATAAGAGGCTGGTGCATAAGTTGGAGAAACTGGTAAGATGCTCCAGTGGATAAGGGAGTACGTAAAAGACAGGAACCAGAGAGCTACTGTGAGGGGGTGAGACCTCAGAATGACTTAATGTCACCAGCGGAGTCCTACAGGGTTCTATACTTGAGCCTATCCTGTTTCTGATATACGTAAACGATCTTCCAGAGGGTATAGACTCATTCCTCTCAATGTTTGCTGATGATGCTAAAGTTGAGAGAAGAATTAAGACAGAGGAGGACAGCAAGAGGCTGTAAGAAGTCCTGGACAGACGGAAGGAATGGTCTAACTAATGGCTACTTGAGTTCAAGTCGAGCAAATGTAAAGTAATGAAGATAGGTGTAAAAGCAGAAGGCCAAACACAAGTACCAGCTGGAGAAATCCTTCAGGAATAAGGAATAAAGATCTGGGGTTGATATCATGGCACACCTGTGCCCTGAAGCCCACATCAAAAGGATATCATCAGCGGCGTATGCAAGGCTGGCAAACAAAAGAACGGTGATCACACCCTAATGGCTTATTGGGGTACTCCCTGACCCCCCTCAGCTTGTATCCTCTTCCCCCCCCTCACATTCTCCCCATTCCTCCTCCCCATATCCACCCCACCTCCCCACCCTCCCCTGTGTGTTAGGGACAGCGTGACCCCCAGCACCACCTCCCTCATATACTGTAATTACATGACCATTATATCTCAAGAAAGCGACGTCATCAGCGCAAATTCATCTAATGTGAGCTACGATCAGACTCCAAGACCGGTGCCATTGGGAATTGGTGTTTATGGGTGTAGGAGTTAGTGATGGTGCAGACTGGGGCTGTGTTATAGGGTGTAGCTTTGGTTATGAGAGGGGAATGGGGGGCTAAGAGAGCATATGAAGGGGTAATGGGGAAGGGGGGGAAGGGAGATCATGTGGGGAAGGGGGGTCATCCACTATTACAAAATTGGTCACACACACACACACACACACACACACACACACACACACACACACACAGGGGTGAGGTCTCAGATTGGCGAGACGTTACGAGTGGAGTACCGCAGGGGTCAGTCCTTGGACCTATACTGTTTCTGATATATGTAAATGATCTTCCAGAGGGTATAGAATCGTTTCTCTCAATGTTTGCCGATGATGCAAAAATTATGAGGAGGATTGAAACTGAGGACGATAGTAGGAGGCTACAAGATGACCTAGACAGACTGAGTGAATGGTCCAACAAATGGCTGTTGAAGTTCAACCCGAGTAAATGCAAAGTAATGAAACTAGGTGGTGGAAATAGGAGGCCAAACACAGGATACAGAATAGGAGATGAAGTACTTAATGAAACGAACAGAGAGAAAGATCTAGGAGTTGATATCACACCAAACCTGTCTCCTGAAGCCCACATAAAAAGAATAACGTCTGCGGCATATGCGAGGCTGGCTAACATCAGAACAGCGTTCAGGAACCTGTGTAAGGAATCATTCAGAATCTTGTACACCACATATGTAAGACCAATCCTGGAGTATGCGGCCCCAGCATGGAGCCCGTACCTTGTCAAGCACAAGACGAAGCTGGAAAAAGTCCAACGGTATGCCTCTAGACTAGTCCCAGAACTAAGAGGCATGAGTTACCAGGAAAGGCTGCGGGAAATGCACCTTACGACACTCGAAGACAGAAGAGTAAGGGGAGACATGATCACAACCTACAAAATCCTCAGGGGAATCGACAGGGTAAACAAAGATAAACTATTCAACACTGGTGGGACGCGAACAAGGGGACACAGGTGGAAACTGAGTACTCACATGAGCCACAGAGACGTTAGAAGGAACTTTTTCAGTGTCAGAGTAGTTAACGGATGGATTGCATTAGGCAGTGATGTGGTGGAGGCTGACTCCATACACAGTTTTAAATGTAGATATGATAGAGCCCAGTAGGCTCAGGAATCTGTACACCAGTTGATTGACGGTTGAGAGGCGGGACCAAAGAGCCAAAGCTCAACCCCCGCAAGCACAAATAGGTGAGTACAAATAGGTGAGTACACACACACACACACACATATATGCCTGAGGATACACATAATCCACAAAGGCCATTTTTTTCTGATTAATTATTCCCCCCTGATTTCGATGACCAAAGAGACTGTGATTAGTAGCTAGTGTGCTCAGCTGATTGCTAGAAAGTAACAACAGCAGCAGCAGCAGCAACAGCAACAGTAGCAGCAGCAACAACAACATCCTCTGATCTGCAAGCTGGGCTGAGCGGTTTGGCATGGAAGCTATGGACACATATCAGCAGGGTTGACATGTCCCAGATGGAAGCACTCCCCTCTCATCGTATCAGGGCACACCTATGGGTATCTATGGGCATAAGTTGGTATCATGAGTAGTATATGGGAGTGTTATGCTGTGATTAACACTGGGTGGAATAACTTGATCTTCGGAGACAAGGGGGGGGGGCAGGTTCACGAAGTAGTTACGCAAGCTCTAACGAACCTGTACATCTTTTCTCAATCTTTGGCGGTTTTGTTTACAATTATTAAACAGTAATGAGCTCCGAAGCACCAGGAGGCTGTTTATAACAATAACAACAGTTGATTGGGAGGTTTTCATGCTTGTAAACTGTTTACTAAATGTCATTAAAGCCGTTAAAGGTTGAGGAAAGATGTACACGTTCGTAAGTACTTGCGTTACTGCTTCGTGAATCTGGCTACTACTACTACTACTACTACTACCACTACCACTACCACTACTACTAATACTACTCCTAATCTCACCACCACTACCACTACACCCCCTACCACTACCACTTCTACACTCCACCACTCTACTAGAATCATCACCACTACCACTGTCTCCACCACCATAACACCCACCACCACCACCACCTGCAATCCGCGCCTTGTGAAGCATAACAAACCATAATGTCCAAATAGGTTTGCAACAAGATTAGTGCCAGAACTAAAAGGGTTAAGCTATGAGGAGAGGTTAATGAAGGTGAATCTTACAACCGTAGAAGAGAGTAGCAACAGAGGTGCTATGATCACGACATACAAGATACTGAGAGGAGGGGGGAGAAATAAAATGAGAGAAAGCAAAATGATAAAAAGACATAAATGGAAGCTGGAAATACAAATGAGGGCGATGAAATGTCCTAACATGTCTTAACAGTTCTTGTTATCCTTAGCACCAGGTGCTTCGAAGACCTTCTTTGAAAACCCTGTAGAAGATAAGCTCTGGTTTGACAAGTGCTATTCCACCGAAACCACCCACCGCTGTTTACAAAACAAAACACAATCGACTTGAGAATGGTCCAGGACGGACCGAAACGTCGTCATCGTCGTCGTCCCTTCACCTTCTAGTGTGTGGTCTGGTCAACATACTTCAGCCACGTTATTGTGACTCATCGCCTGCACTTAGAAAACATGTGTAGTAGAAGATGTTAAAAGTCAAAAAAGACTTGACTCAACAAACTACAGCGTAGAGATGCAGCCCGCGTGTTGTGGCTCCCTACCGGCCCTGGAGACGAATCAAAGCAACCAAATAATTAAATTTAACCCCCCCTCACCCCCACTAAAACAAAAAGACACGCTGCGCTGGATAACGGCAATGTGGCAACGAGATCTTAAGGTCGATTCTTGCCATGCTAAGAACAACTACCTAGCGGCTTGTCCCTCTCTTCCTATCGAGGCGTAGGAAGGTTATCCTATCTACTTCCTATACCTATGTAAGGACGGGGGTCGAGTAAGGACGGGGGTCGAGTAAGGACGGGGGTCTAGTAAGGACGGGGGTCGAGTAAGGACGGGGGTCGAGTAAGGACGAGGGTCGAGTAAGGACGGGGGTCGAGTAAGGACGGGGGTCGAGTAAGGACGGGGGTCGAGTAAGGACGGGGGTCGAGTAAGGACGGGGGTCGAGTAAGGACGGGGGTCGAGTAAGGACGGGGGTCGAGTAAGGACGGGGGTCGAGTAAGGACGGGGGTCGAGTATGGACGGGGGTCTAGTAAGGACGGGGGTCGAGTAAGGACGGGGGTCGAGTAAGGACGGGGGTCGAGTAAGGACGGGGGTCGAGTAAGGACGGGGGTCGAGTAAGGACGGGGGTCGAGTAAGGACGGGGGTCGAGTAAGGACGGGGGTCGAGTATGGACGGGGGTCGAGTAAGGACGGGGGTCGAGTAAGGACGGGGGTCGAGTAAGGACGGGGGTCGAGTATGGACGGGGGTCGAGTAAGGACGGGGATCGAGTAAGGACGGGGGTCGAGTAAGGACGGGGGTCGAGTAAGGACGGGGGTCGAGTAAGGACGGGGGTCGAGTAAGGACGGGGGTCGAGTAAGGACGGGGGTCGAGTAAGGACGAGGGTCGAGTAAGGACGGGGGTCGAGTAAGGACGGGGGTCGAGTAAGGACGGGGGTCGAGTAAGGACGGGGGTCGAGTAAGGACGGGGGTCGAGTAAGGACGGGGGTCGAGTAAGGACGGGGGTCGAGTAAGGACGGGGGTCGAGTATGGACGGGGGTCGAGTAAGGACGGGGGTCGAGTAAGGACGGGGGTCGAGTAAGGACGGGGGTCGAGTAAGGACGGGGGTCGAGTAAGGACGGGGGTCGAGTATGGACGGGGGTCGAGTAAGGACGGGGGTCGAGTAAGGACGGGGGTCGAGTAAGGACGGGGGTCGAGTAAGGACGGGGGTCGAGTATGGACGGGGGTCGAGTAAGGACGGGGGTCGAGTAAGGACGGGGGTCGAGTAAGGACGGGGGTCGAGTAAGGACGGGGGTCGAGTAAGGACGGGGGTCAAGTAAGGACGAGGGTCAAGTAAGGACGAGGGTTAAGTAAGGACGAGGGTCGAAACTTGAGCATCATTTGGGTACTCAGTGTTCGCCTTTGTCCATTGGAACGCTTGCCATTGCCATATAATCTCGCCATGTCTGATAATTTAAATTTCCTCGATAATTTTGTATGTTGTGACCATGTCTCCCCCCTAATTTTACTGCTCTCCAGTGACGCGAGGTTTAATTTGTTTATATAATCTGTTCTTGTAAACCAGACCTTTCAGATGTGGGACTATAGTCTGGTGGAACACCTCTGGACTTTATCCAAGTTAATTTTATGTTTAATAAGGACCCAACGCTGGCGATGCATATTTCTAGAATTGGTCTGACGTATGTGGCACAAAAAAGGTTCTAATTGACTCTTGACTCACATTTCAATAGGCATTTCGAGTGTGTATGTGTGTGTGAACCTTCCTTAACAATTTCTTAGAACTCTGTCCCTATGACCCCAAGATTCGCAGTAATTTTCCCTGCCAGGAGGAAGAGGATTGTGACCGACCTGCCTGTGTGTGTTGGTAGTAGGTATAACGGGTACTACGCGTAATAGACCGTGAATAAATCCACTAGGGATATGAGATGGCGCGAACACGCGACCCAGGAATTGCCAAACCACATTACCACTGAACCACCACCGTGAGTGACTTCACTCATTCCTCCCACGGAATGAGTGAAGCAAACACTACCCACAATTCCGCTTCAGCATTATGGGTTCTTGGGAGCCATCTTGAGGTTATCTTGAGATGATTTCGGGGCTTTTTTAGTGTCCCCGCGGCCCGGTCCTCGACCAGGCCTCCACCCCCAGGAAGCAGCCCGTGACAGCTGATTAACACCCAGGTACTTATTTTACTACTAGGTAACAGGGGGCATAGGGTGTAAGAAACTCTGCCCATTGTTTCTCGCCGGCGCTTGGGATCGAACCCAGGATCACAAGTCCAGCGTGCTGTCCGCTCGGCCGACCAGCTCCCATAAAAAATTACCAGACGGGGGAATGTCTCAGCGTTGCCAGGTAAGGCGATTTGGTGTGAGAATAATAATGCTTTTTTGGTCGGAGTGAAAACACCTGTGATGTGTAGTAGCGAGGGTCGCAGGTGTTCTCCCAGTGAGCACTGGCCAACACCTGTCTTTGTTGTTGTTGTTCCTGCTTGTTTGTATAGTTGGTTGTTCATATGTTTGGTGGCTTGGTTGGTTGAATGGTTGGGTTGTTAGTTGGCTGACTGGCTGTGAAAAGGGTTGATGAGTAGAAACAGACAGACAGACAGACAGACAGACAGACAGACAGACAGAAAAAAGTGCAAAGGAAAAAGCAGAGGAACAGCCAGAGGGGTGAAGAGGGTACCTGGGTACAAAGAGGGGGTACCTGGGTACAAAGAGGGGGTACCTGGGTACAAAGAGGGGGTACCTGGGTACAAAGAGGGGTACCTGGGTACAAAGAGGGGGTACCTGGGTTCAAAGAGGGGGGTACCTGGGTACAAAGAGGGGGTACCTGGGTACAAAGAGGGGGTACCTGGGTACAAAGAGGGGTTACCTGGGTACAAAGAGGGGGTACCTGGGTACAAAGAGGGGTACCTGGGTACAAAGAGGGGGTACCTGGGTACAAAGAGGGGGTACCTGGGTACAAAGAGGGGGTACCTGGGTACAAAGAGGGGGTACCTGGGTACATAGAGGGGTACCTGGGAAGAGGGTACACAGGAAGCGATAAAGAAAGAGTGACAGAACAGGGAATAAGGGAAGGGGCAAGAATAGATGGGATATATAAGAGAAATGCAATACGAAGAGGAGAACAACGAAGCAAGATAATACAGTAATAAGCGGAATAAGCCAAGTGAAAGACATGATGAAAAGGGGGAAGAGGTGGGGAAGAATAGAGACGGGGGAAGCAGAGAGAGATAGAGAGAGTAGCCAGACATATCCGGACTTTAGACAGGAAAGTCCTGCTTTTAAACACTGTCCACCGTCCAGTGCTATGTGAAGTTGGACGTCAATTTGGCCCCCCCCCCTGTCTAAAAATATTATATAAATGCCCCCCCCAAGTACTAAAACAGTGGAAGGGGGGCCACTGAAAATTACAATAACCACTGACATATTTCTGTTACATTTTTATCCATGGAACGGACTTGACATGGAATGAAATCCATGATTTCGTACGTGCAAAATCAGACATGGCGTGCATTTCGTGCGCTATGGCAGTGTGGTTTGGATAATATGGGTGGGAATTGTGGGGGGGGGGGTAGGGGAGGTTGAGTGGCACAGTGCCACTCAGGATGAACACTTGAGTGACACTTAATACTCGTGGTTAGTGCCCCTACGTCATCATTGTTAGCATCATTTTAGGAAGAGTACGGCAATTCATCCGAACAAATGAGTTGTCTGATGTATATTATGTAGAGCGAAGGAGAGTGAGTGAGAGAGGGAGAGAGAGACGAGGGAGAGTGAAGGAGAGAAAGAGAGAGAGGGAGGAAGGAAGGGACAGAAGAGGGTGTGTGTGTGGGAGGGGTTTGCCAGAACAGGAAGCACCAGTCGATATTGTCATTAGTGCAGGTGGATGGCTACCTGTCCCCCGCCCCCTTCTCCGCCCCCCCCCCAAACCCCCGCCCCCCCCCAAACCCCCGCCCCCACCCCCAAACCCCCGCCAACATGCCCAGCTCCACCTTGTGTGTGGGCGTCCTTCACCCCCCCCCACCCCCCAGGCTAACTATAGATGACCCAATCCACAATAACACCTAACTATCGTTAGCTTAGGTATTAACGCTACACAGGTCGTTAGACAGGACGTCAATGCCTTATCGTGGAGTGTATTCATCGTCTGATGTGTTTGAAGAATATGTGTACAGTGTACACATATTTAAGGTATATATGTGTGTGTGTGTGTTTGCGTGTGTGTGGGGGGGGAGGGGTGGTTGCGTGCGGGCTTGCTGCTGTCTGCATTTTCCCAGGGTTTATGTGGGGGGGTTCTTGTACTTAAGGATGAGAGCTTTGTTAAGGTGGCTATAGACACAAACATTTATATTCTCTCTCTCTCTCTCTCTCTCTCTCTCTCTCTCTCTCTCTCTCTCTCTCTCTCTCTCTCTCTCTCTCTCTCTCTCTCTCTCTCTCTCTCTCTCTCTCTCTCTCTCTCTCTCTCTCTCTCTCTCTCTCTCTCTCTCTCTCTCGAATTGACCTCTATTTTCCCCTGGCGTTAATTGTTTGACCTAACCTGCCTGACATCGTCCTCCCCTTCCCAATCAGTAGGCTTGTGTGGCTTCTCCTTCCAATCAGTAGGCTACTGTGGCTTCTGCCCAATCAGTTAGCTAGTGTGGCTTCTCCTGCCCAATCAGTAGGCTAGTGTGGCTTCTACCCAATCAGTACGCTAGTATGGCTTCTCTTATCCAATCAGTAGGCTAGTGTGGCTTCTCCTACCCAATCAGTAGGCTAGTGTGGCTTCTCCTGCCCAATCAGTAGGCTAGTGTGGCTTCCCCTTCCCAATCAGTAGGCTAGTGTGGCTTCTCCTACCCAATCAGTAGGCTAGCGTCTGCTATCCTACCTAATCAGCAAGCCCGACTACTGATTAGTTGGTAAACCTCTCTACAGAGAACGTGACTCTTGACCCTGACCTCTCAGTACCGCTCCTTGAGGTTATCTTGAGATGATTTCGGGGCTTTTAGTGTCCCCGCGGCCCGGTCCTCGACCAGGCCTCCACCCCCAGGAAGCAGCCCGTGACAGCTGACTAACTCCCAGGTACCTATTTACTGCTAGGTAACAGGGGCATTCAGGGTGAAAGAAACTTTGCCCATTGTTTCTGCCTCGTGCGGGAATCGAACCCGCGCCACAGAATTACGAGTCCTGCGCGCTATCCACCAGGCTACCAGGCCCCTGATTCACCCTGAATCAGGGTGAATCAGGTCCCAGCTCTCCTGGGACCTGACTGGTCTGCCAGGTCTCTGGTTGAGGAGTTGGAGGGAGGGGGGGGGTTAAGCTGCCCCGTCACCCTAATGACAGGTTCGAACTCTCCCTCTTAAGGTATTACTCGAACTCTCCCTCCTCCTCCAAGGTACTCTACTCGTACTTAAGCCAATGTCACGTACACCTTTTATTCTGGTTAGTACTCGAATCGCCTGGGCTCAATAACTCACTATGTACTGTAGCGATTGGGTGGGGAACTGACGAAAGGGGGCCTGCGGGCCTACCTTGAGGCTACCTTGAGGTGCTTCCGGGGCTTAGTGTCCCCGCGGCCCGGTCGTCGACCAGGCCTCCTGGTTGCTGGACTGATCAACCAGGCTGTTAGACGCGGCTGCTCGCAGCCTGACGTATGAGTCACAGCCTGGTTGATCAGGTATCCTTTGGAGGTGCTTATCCAGTTCTCTCTTGAACACTGTGAGGGGTTTGCCAGTTATGCCCCTTATGTGTAGTGGAAGCGTGTTGAACAGTCTCGGGCCTCTGATGTTGATAGAGTTCTCTCTCAGAGTACCTGTTGCACCTCTGCTTTTCAACGGGGGTATTCTGCACATCCTGCCATGTCTTCTGGTCTCATGTGGTGTTATTTCTGTGTGCAGGTTTGGGACCAGCCCCTCAATTATTTTCCACGTGTAAATTATTATGTATCTCTCCCGCCTGCGCTCAAGGGAGTACAGATTTAGGCTCTTTAGTCGGTCCCAGTAATTTAGATGTTTTACTGAGTGGATTCTAGCAGTAAAGGATCTCTGCACGCTCTCTAGGTCAGCAATTTCTCCAGCTTTGAAAGGGGCTGTCATTGTGCAGCAGTACTCCACTCTAGATAGCACAAGCGTTTTGAAAAGTATCATCATCGGTATAGCATCTCTAGTGTGAAAAGTTCTTGTTATCCAACCTGTCATTTTTCTTGCAGTTGTGACGGCTACTTTATTGTGTTCTTTAAAGGTAAGGTCTTCCGACATGAGTACACCCAGGTCCTTTACATTGCCTTTTCGTTCTATGTTATGATTTGCCTGCGTTTTGTACGTGGTTCCTGTTTTTATGTTTTCAATTTTTCCGTAGCGCATGAGCTGAAACTTATCCTCGTTGAATACCATATTATTTTCTGTAGCCCATAGAAAGACCTGATCAACATCTGATTGGAGGTTTGCCGTGTCCTCTATGTTGCCAACTCTCATGAAAATCCTAGTGTCATCTGCAAAGGATGATACAGTGCTATAGGTTGTGTTCTGGTCTATGTCCGATATGAGGATGAGAAAAAGTACTGGAGCAAGCACAGTACCCTGGGGGACTGAGCTCTTCACGGTTGATGGGCTGGATTTTATTTTGTTGACTATTACACATTGGGTTCTGTCAGTCAGGAAATTGTAGATCCATCTGCCTATTTTCCCGGTAATTCCTTTTGAACGCATTTTATGTGCAATAACACCATGGTCACATTTATCAAAAGCTTTTGCGAAATCTGTGTAAATTACATCAGCGTTTTGTTTGTCTTCCATAGCATCTAATGCCATATCATAGTGGTCCAGCAACTGCGACAGGCAAGAGCGCCCTGTTCTGAAACCGTGTTGTCCGGGGTTATGGAGATGCTGTGATTCCATGTATTTTGTGATCTTACTTCTTAGCACTCTCTCAAAAATTTTTATGATGTGCGATGTTAGTGCTATCGGTCTGTAATTTTTTGCCTCTGCCTTATTTCCTCCTTTATGGAGTGGTGCTATCTCTGCTGTTTTTAGTATGTCAGGGATAACGCCAGTATCTAGGCTTTGTCTCCACAGAATGTGAAGGGCCTGCGATAGTGGTTTTTTATAGTTCTTGATGAATATGGAGTTCCAAGAATCCGGGCCTGGTGCAGAGTGCATAGGCATACTGTTTATGGCTTCTTCAAAATCTAGTGGGGATAGGGCGACATCTGATATGTGATTTGATGTTGGTATCATATCCATGAAAAATTCATTTGGGTTATCAATCTTTAGTGCATTTAATGGCTCACTGAAAACAGAGTCGTACTGCTTCCTCAGTAACTCGCTCATTTCTTTGTTGTCATCTGTGAAAGTTCCATCTCCCTTTCGCAGGGGCCCGATACTAGATGTGGTTTTTGATCTTGATTTTGCATAGGAGAAAAAATATTTCGGATTTCTCTCTATTTCACTGATGGCCTTTTGCTCTCTTTGCCTCTCCTGGGTTTTGTATGATTCTTGTAGCTTGAGTTCAATTGTTTCTATTTCTCTACCTAACCTTCTTCGCCGTTCTTGAGATAGGGTGCGACTCTCAAGTTGTTCCGCGATTCGTTTTCTTCGCCTATATAAGGAACGACGTTCCCGTTCCAATCTGCATCTCTTTCTCTTTTTTCTTAGGGGTATGCGGTTTGAACATATTTCTAGTGCTACTGAGCTTATTTTTTCCAGGCACTGGTTCAGGTTTGCATTTCCTAGCTGTTCTTCCCAGTTTATTTCTGTGAAGTCCTGGTTTATTTGCTCCCAGTTTATCCGTTTATTATTGAAGTTGAATTTGCTGAAATCTCCTCCACCGGGAATCTGGACTGGTTTTGGAGGTCCATTCCCCATGGTTGTCAGTACCTCAATTAAGTTGTGATCTGAGTAACAGGTATTTGTAATCATTATGTTCCCGATCAACTCATCATTATTAGTGAAAATGAGGTCCAGCGTGTTCTCCTTCCTAGTTGGTTCTACTATTTGCTGGTTTAAGGCAAACCTATCGCACATCCGTAGCAGGTCATTTGCATGTGCCTGCTCATTTAGGCTACTTCCTGGTATTCTTTCTGATATTACTGTATTAGCCAGGTGCTTCCATTTCAGGTGCCGTAGGTTGAAGTCCCCAAGCAGGTTGATGTTCGGAGCTGGATTTGTGAGGTTTTCCAAGCAGTGCTCTATTTTCATTAGTTGGTCTTTAAACTGCTGAGGGTTTGCCTCCGGTGACTTATATACAAGGACAACAACTACATTTAGGATCTCTATTTTGACTATCAGCACTTCCACCATATCATTTGAGGTGTTTAGCAGCTCAGTACAGATGAGTGTGTCTTTGATGTAGAGGCTGACCCCACCCTGAAGCCGGTGTTTCCTATCACATCTGAAGAGATTGTATTCTGGGATCCATATTTCACCATCAAGGTAGTCCTTTGTGTGAGTTTCCGTTAGGGCTGCAAACACTGCATTTGCCTCATGAAGGAGACCATCTATAAAATGAACTTTGTTGGATTTGCGTGTTTTTATACCCTGGATGTTGGCAAATATAAATGATGTTATCGTGTTAGTGGAAGTGCTGGATGCTTTAATTGGTGTTAATATCTGAGGCTCTGGTAAGGAGGCCACTGTGTTTGCGTCCTCTCTAGCATTTGACCGAGTTGGTGGTAGAGTCTGGTCATTTTTAGCCATTCTTCTCCTCCTCCTCTTGCTAAAAAATTTTTTTTTGGGCCGCTCCAAGCAACAGCCTGTTGGGCCAAGCTCTCACAAGTCGAGCCTGGCCTCGGGCTGGGCTTGGAGGAGTTGAAGAGCTAGCTTCCTGAATCAAGCAGGTATCAAACAGGCATATACATGCTGGTTAGCCATGTATAACTGTATGGCCACTTGTATGGTTAAAAACATAAAACTACTACTGATCCTCCTTCCCCATGCCACACGCCACCCATCACAGCCTGGCTTGTCAAAAAATATTCTTTTCAGAGTTTCTCAAGTTTGCTCTTGAATAAAGTCAGGGGATTTTTTGTTGGGAATTTTATTACATTTAATTTTTTTTATTTTTTTTTTAATTTTCATTTATTCAATTTTCATTTTCAAAGGGGCAGCAGGTCTGCTTATTTAATTATGCATTTGTTAATGTTTTATTTGTAACAAATACTTTTATTTTGTATTGTCTTATTTTGTGTATATTCGAAACCATTTAGGGTCAACCCTAAACTTGCGCCTTGTGAGTATTGTGAGCCCCTGGGATGCGAACCTGTCATTAGAACAGACATTTTGCATGTTAGGATGAGCTGTCCCCTGACCCATCCTATGGCAGTCTCCTAACGACCATTAGTAACCCTGCAAAAGTCTTATGACTCCAACGCCAAGCGTCAGTGCCTGCGTGATAGATAAATAGACAAAATAAATAGATAATATAATAGATAATCTATAATAGATAGATAAATAGATATTCTATAATAGATAGATAAATAGATAATCTATAATAGATAGATAAATAGATAATCTCTAATAGATAGATAAATAGACATGATATAAATAAATGGATAATTATAACACTCGGGGTTAGGCTAATATGTGACTGGAAATCGTTGTTGTGTAGCCACACCTTATCTCCTGGGCCCTGGAGTCATTAACCATTTACACAAACACTTACGAAACCTGTACATCTTTCCTCAATCTTGGTAGCTTTGTTCACAGTAAATAAACAGTTTACGAGCTTCGAAACCTCGCAACCCAAAGATATTGTTGTAAACAACCTCGTATAGTGCTTCAGAGCTCATCAACTGTTTAATAGACGTAACTACTACGGGCTCACCATAGCCCGTGCTACTTGGAACTTTTTGTTCCAGGTAGCCAATCTTAAACAACAACAAATAGACGTGAACAAACAACATTATTGTTGTTTGTTGTCGAGATTTCACAAGTGAACAGTTTTAAGTACTTTTACATACTTAAACAGTAGTTTAAGTATGAATACAGATTAGGAATCGTTCCTTGGGTTTCTGCAATTCATTGGCGTTCCCAGCTTCCACCTGTGCCATCGTGTCATGATTTCTCTCGAGTTGAAGAGGCTGTCCTTGTACATCTTGCGGGGGGGGGGGGGGTTGTGAGGGAGGGGTTAGTGTAGGGGGGAGATGGAGGTGGGGGGGGTGATGGTTGGAGGGGGGGGGGGGAGGAGGAGGTGGTGGGGGTGAATGGTAGAGGGGTGAGAGGTGGTGGTGGGGTGAGGGATGGTTGTTGGAGGATGTACTTACCTTACTTAACAGTACTTACTTAACAGTGACAAAGGGAAAGTGAGGTCTTGCTCTTCATGCCCAGCCTACCGGCCTTGTACCTGTTGTGTTACAACTTGCACCTCTGCCCAAAACTTTTCTCCTTTTTTCAATTTTTGCTTTATGCTTTACTAAGACCTGCCCGAAACGCTATGCGTGTTAATGGCTTTACAAGAATGTAAGAACTCTTGTATATATATATATATAAATTAAAACAAAACAAATAGGTGTGGATTCTATGCCGGTGCTGCATATTGTAGTATTTGTCTGACATACGTTGTGTAGATTGCCTTGAAAGAGTTATCGTGTTTGTGTGTGCCCAAGGTGTCTTCTGGTCTCCTCTGCCCTTTTCCCATCCTCATTACCTTACATTTGATGGGACTGAATTCCAGCAACCTCTGGTCTGACCACTCCTGGAGCTTGTCAAGGTCCTCCCGTAACTTCCTGCAGTCCTCCTCTGTTTTTACAGTCATCATCACCTTTGCGTCATCTGCAAACATTGACAAGTAGGAGTCAATGTTTCACTCCCTCGGACAGGTCGCTCACATACATTAGAACATAAGAGTAGAGGTAACTGCAGAAGGCCTATTGGCCCATACGAGGCAGCTCCTATTGGTCCATACGAGGCAGCTCCTATTGGCCCATACGAGGCAGCTCCTATTGGCCCATACGAGACAGCTCCTATTGGCCCATACGAGGCAGCTCCTATTGGCCCATACGAGGCAGCTCCTATTGGCCCATACGAGGCAGCTCCTATTAGCCCATACGAGGCAGCTCCTATTGGCCCATACGAGGCAGCTCCTATTGGTCCATACGAGGCAGCTCCTATTTATAACCACCCAATCCCACTCATATACATGTCCAACCCACGCTTGAAACAATCGAAGGACCCCACCTCTACCGCGTTACGCAGTAGGAATTGATTCCACAAATCAACAACCCTGTTACCTTACCAGTATTTACCCAAGTGTTTCCCTAGAAACAGCAGTGGTCTCAGGACAAAGCCTTATGGGATCCCACGTGTTACATTCCTCCATTGTTGTTGTTTAAGATTCGCTACTTGGAACAAAATGTTCCAAGTAGCACGGGCTATGGTGAGCCCGTCCAGCTTGAAACCTCCTTTCTGACTGTAACTGCTTTCTGTCCTTCAAGTAGTCCATTACACAGTTCGGTGTTTTCACTACTATCCCAGCCTGCCTCTCCACCACGAGGGACAGGATACGCACCTAATTATAAACACCTAGTTGAGCATTTTGGGTCTGGCATCAGCTCCTAAGCTTCGTCTTTCGACCGTCATTGGTTCGGTTTCCCTTTCCAAGTTCAGTCAGACCTTTGCCACATAGTCGGCCATCGGGGAGCCGGTCGGCCGAGTGGACAGCACACTGGACTTGTGATCCTGGGTTCGATCCCAGGCGCCGGCGAGAAACAATGGGCAGAGTTTCTTTCACCCTATGTCGCTGTTACCTAGCAGTAAAATAGGTACCTGGGTGTTAGTCAGCTGTCACGGGCTGCTTCCTGGGGGTGGAGGCCTGGTCGAGGACCGGGCCGCGGGGACACTAAAGCCCCGAAATCATCTCAAGATAGATCCCCAGATGTTCTGCACCTAATTACTCTCTCCAACACTTCACACAGGAATACTTATCAATGCCACTGTTCTGTACTTTAGTGCCTCCTTTGTATGCCCCCTTTGTTGTGAATATTGGCACTACTTTTGCCCTGGTTTGTCCCGATTTCTTGGAGATTGTCTGTCTCAAGAGTTTATACCTTCTCGGAACAAAGTGCCCATGTAGCACGGGCTATGGTGAGCCCGTACCAGGGTGAGATATCGGGGTGAGAGGCGGAGATATAGAGGTTGTGAGGGGTGGAGAAGTGAGAGGGGGGGTGAGGGGTGAGGGGGGGGGGGGGGGTGAGGGCTGAAGGTGACAAGGTTGTCAGGCGCCGAATTGGCCACAGCCGTTTGTCGATACTCTTCCTTGTCATGATGGAACACGAGGCTCCCCCTCCCTCTCCCTTCCTTCCTTCCTTCCTTCATCTGCCCCTTCCCTCTATTCCTTTCTTTCCCCCCTCATTCATGTTCCCCTTCCCATCTTCCCTCCCTCCCTCCCTGTCATCTCTCCTTTCTTCCTACCTCCCACACACCCTACATATCCTTCTTCCTCTATCCCTCCCTCCCTATCTATCTCTCCCTTCATTTCTCCCTCCCTCCCTCCCTCCCTTTTTTGACCCTTACCTCCTTCCTTACTCTGCTTATGACACAGCGTCTGTTTTTTTTTTTTGTGGTGTTCCAGCCGTTTTCTTTCTGTTGTTCTTGCTCCCAGGCCTCTCTGTTGAACTGTTCTTGTTCACTATTTGTTGTTGTTGCAACGCAATGTGTTGTGCTTGTTTTAGTTGTCGCTGTTCTTGTGCTTGCTTGCTTTGTTTGCGTCCTTGCATATGTTGTTATATTTGTATATTCTGTTTTTGTGCGTTTTTTTGTATCTTGTGTTTCTCCTTTCTCTTCATTTCTCCTTTTTTTTATTGCAATTCCTCTATCTCCATATTTTTTTTTTTCCCCCCTTGGTGCTTCTCACATCTCTTCATTTTCTTTCTTCTCTTACGTCTCGAGTCCCTATTCTAATATTTTTATGTTCCTGTTTATTCTGTTTTCTTTCTTATCTCCCCATTTTCTGTCTAATATTATTTTTCCAATTTTATACCTGTTTCATCTGTTATTTTCCTATTTTCTCCGTTTCTTCTACTATTCTTCCTCCTACTCACTTCCATTATTTCCCTAATTTCTTCCTATCGCTTATATAATTCCCCCATTTTTTTCCCTCTCTCTCTTGTATTATTTCCACCATTTTCACCCTATCTCTTCCATTATTTCCATATTTCTCCCTATATCGTCTATTATGTATGCACATTCTATCTAACATTATTTCTCCTTTTTTCTTCCTATCTCTATTATTTCCCCATTTTTCTCTCTAATCTTTATTATTTCCCCATTTTCTCCTTACTACACATGGGGTACCACATTAGTTCTGTCTGAGCCGCTCGAGGGACAGGTGGGGAAATTCCCAGACGGAGGAGGAAGAGGACAGGGGAATTCCTGTCTCATTGGGGAGATGTACTTCTATGTGCAGATGCGAGAGAGCTACTTCTAAAAAAAAAAAAATTATTATTATTGATAACGCTCTATTCCTGCTGCTGTTGCTGCTACCACCACTACCACCACTACCACCACTACCACCACTACCACAACTACCACCACTACCACCACTACCACCACTACCACCACTACCACCACTACCACCACTACCACCACTACCACCACTACCACCACTACCACAACTACCACCACTACCACCATTACCACCACTACCACCACTACCACCACTACCACCATTACCACCACTACCACCACTACCACCACTACCACCACTACCACCACTACCACAACTACTATTTCTACCGAAAAATAGGGGGGGATATGAAGAATTGTTTTATATAGACTGAGGAATTTAACCCATAATTTAATTAGCAAAAATAAGGGGAGGTATGTGACCTTGAATTTTCCAATAACAAATTCGTATATCAAACAAAATTACGAAACCATGTGAATTGTTTATGACAATCAACCGTTGCGGATTTTTACGTAGGAGGAAGGGAGGGGGATCATAGTTCTTTGCGTACATTTAATTTATATATATATATATATATATATATATATATATATATATATATATATATATATATATATATATATATATATATATATGTCGTACCTAGTAGCCAGAACGCACTTCTCTGCCTACTATTCAAGGCCCGATTTGCCTAATAAGCCAAGTTTTCATGAATTAATTGTTTTTCGACTACCTAACCTACCTAACCTAACCTAAGCTAACTTTTTCAGCCACCTAACCTAACTTAACCTATAAAGATAGGTTGGTTAGGTTAGGTAGGGTTGGTTAGGTTCGGTCATATATCTATGTTAATTTTAACTCCAATAAAAAAAAATTGACCTCATACATAATGAAATGGGTAGCTTTATCATTTCATAAGAAAAAAATTAGAGAAAATATATTAATTCAGGAAAACTTGGCTTATTAGGCAAATCGGGCCTTGCATAGTAGGCAGAGAAGTGCGTTCTGGCTACTAGGTACGACATATATATATATATATATATATATATATATATATATGTCGTACCTAGTAGCCAGAACGCACTTCTCAGCCTACTATGCAAGGCCCGATTTGCCTAATATGCCAAGTTTTCATGAATTAATGTTTTTTCGGCTACCTAACCTACCTAACCTAACCTAACCTAACTTTTTCGGCTACCTAACCTAACCTAACCTATAAAGATAGGTTAGGTTAGGTTAGGTAGGGTTGGTTAGGTTCGGTCATATATCTACGTTAATTTTAACTCCAATAAAAAAAATTTACCTCATACATAATGAAATGGGTGGCTTTATCATTTCATAAAAAAAAAATTAGAGAAAATATATTAATTCATGAAAACTTGGCTTATTAGGCAAATCGGGCCTTGCATAGTAGGCTGAGAAGTGCGTTCTGGCTACTAGGTACGACATATATATATATATATATATATATATATATATATATATACTCAAAGTCGGTAGTCATGTTGTCTGATATTGTTCAAGTGTATACATATCACCAGACATGCCACTTAAGTGTATACATATCACTATACATGCCACTTAAGTGTATACATAGTGTAAGTGCGCCTGTGACCTGCTTCAGCAAGAGCTCGGGGGAAGAACTCTCGGGAAAACCGACTCCAGGTAAACTCCATGTAAACTTATTGTAAACTCCAGGTAAACTCATTGTAATATTCAGGTAAACTTCATGTAAACTCACGTAAATCCACGTAAACTAATGGTAAACTCCAGGTAAAACTTAAATATAAACACAAGGTAAACTTCATGTAAACTCCATGTATACATGCCATTCTTCCTCTTCCCCCTCCCCCTCCTCTTTTCCCCCCCTATTCTTCCCTTCCTCTTCTTCCCCCACCTATTCTTTATTTCTTTCTTCCATATTCTTAATCCCACCTCTTAGCTCTTCTCTGCATCTCGTGTCTTCTTCCTTTCCCCTTATTATTCGTGTTTTTCATGTTCTTTCCTTTCGTGTTTTGCCATTTTATTCACCTTACCCTTCTTAATGTTTGCCATTTTGTTATTATTTCTCTCCCTTGTTCATTGTTCTTTTCTGTTTCATCATTCTCCCTTGACTACGTTATTTTCTTTCCTCTGTTTCTTGTTTTATCTCCCCCCCTTTTCATACCTTTCCTCGCCTCTCTTTCACTGCTCATAAAACACAAAACAAACGCGTGTTTGTTGTCACTTCTCTACCTACTCTTTTCTCAGCACTGCTATTCTTTTCCTCTTCCTTCCTTCCTCTCTCTCTTCCATCTTTCTCCCCCTCCCTTTTCCCACCTCCCCATCCCCCCTACCCCCCTCCAGAGTGCGTCACCGGTTGGAGGTGTTACCAGGTGGTGGCAGGTGTTTGTAGGTGTTTACAACGCGGAACGTCTGTCTGCACTTGACAACACCACCTGGCAACTGATCACCCCTGCAGCTGGCTCGCCTGTCAAACCCTCTCTCGTCGAATGTCAGACTTGACATGTTGTCCTCACCTATTTGTGCTTGCGGGGGATTGAGCTCTGGCTCTTTGGTCCCGCCTCTCAACCGTCAATCAACTGGTGTACAGGTTCCGGAGGCTATTGGACTCTTATCATATCTACACTTGAAACTGTGTATGGAGTCAGCCTCCACCACATTGCTTCCAAATGCATTCCATTTGTCAACCACTCTGACACTAAAAAAGTTCTTTCTAATATCTCTGTGGCTCATATGGACACTCAGTTTCCACCTGTGTCCCCTAGTGCGTGTGCCCCTTGTGTTAAATAGCCTGTCTTTATCTACCCCTATCGATTCCCCTGAGAATCTTGAATGTAGTGATCATGTCCCCCCTAACTCTTCTGTCTTCCAACGAAGTGAGGTTTAATTCCAGTAATCTCTCTTCGTAGCTCATACCTCTCAGCTTGGGTACTATTCTGGTGGCAAACCTTTGAACCTTTTCCAGTTTAGACCAGATATGGACTCCATGCTGGAGCCGCATACTCCAGGATTGGTCTGACATATGTGGTATATAATGTTCTGAAAGATTCCTTACACAGGTTTCTAAAGGCGTTCTTATGTTAGCCAACCTGGCATATGCCGCTGATGTTATCCTCTTGATATGAGCTTCAGGGGACAGGTCTGGCGTGATATCAACCCCCAGGTCTTTCTCTCTCTCTGACTCTTGAAGTATTTCCTCTCCCAAATGATACCTTGTATCTGGTCTCCTGCTCCCTACCCCTATCTTCATTACATTACATTTGCTTGGGTTAAACTCTAACAACCATTTGTTCGACCATTCCTGCAGCTTGTCCAGGTCTTCTTGAAGCCTCAAGCTGTTCTCCTCTGTCTTAATCCTTCTCATAATTTTGGCGTCGTCAGCAAACATTGAGAGGAATGAGTCTATACCCTCTGGGAGGTCATTTATGTATATCAGAAACAAGATAGGTCCAAGTACAGAGCCCTGTGGAACTCCACTGGTGACTTCACGCCAGTCTGAGGTCTCACCTCTCACCGTAACTCTCTGCTTCCTATTGTTTAGGTACTCCCTTATCCACTTGTAACTTTGCACATATTTGTTCCAACTTATAACTTTCTCGACCAGAGATCAGTTGAGAATATCTCTTCACTTTAACTTTGGATAATGACTTGAGAATGCTGTATTTTATTCTTGAGATTTATTAAAGTATTCGAGAATGCATGCGAATATTTAATTTTTATAATTCTCTTTAGTGATATCGATATTATGATGCCGAGAAAGAGAGAGAAAGAAAGAGAGGGGGTGATAGAGAGAGAGAGTTGATGATAGATAGAATTATTATGTATTATCATACCTGGAAATAATTCATAAATATTGCAATATATCAAATTGTGCTTCAGCTATCTATATCTCTCTGTCTCTGTCTGTCTGTCTCTCTCTCTCTCTCTCTCTCTCTCTCTCTCTCTCTCTCTCTCTCTCTCTTCTCTCTCTCTCTCTCTCTCTCTCTCTCTCTCTCTCTCTCTCTCTCTCTCTCTCTCTCTCTCTTTCCTCTCTCTCTCTCTCTCTCTCTTTCTCCACTCTGTCTAAATTCCATCACAACTTTCCTTCCCCCACCATTGGTTATGAACGGGGTCTGAAGACAGTTGATATTTATGTACCGTTGGAGAGAGAGAGGAAGGTGGGGACCCGGCCTCCCTGCTCAGTTTCATTGCATTAATTCATGTTATTAGTGTTTGGTCAGCGGTTTGTTAAATACTGCTCCTGTTACTGGCAGTGAAATGATTGTCTGGTGGTCCATTCTCGTGTATTCACCTAGTTGTGCTTGCGGGGGGGGGGGGGGGGGGTTGAGCTCTGCTCTTTCGGCCCGCCTCTCCACTGTCAATCAACTGTTACTAACTACTAACTATTTTTTATTTTTTTTAACACACACACACACACACACACACACACACACACACACACACACACACACACACACACACACCACACACACACACACACACACAACACACACACACACACACACACACACACACACACACACACACACACACACACACCCACACACACACAACACACACACACACACACACACACACACACACACACACACACACACACACACACACACACACCACACACACACACACACACACACACACACACACACACACACACCACACACACACACACACACACCCACACACACACACACACACACACACACACACACACACACACACACACACACACACACACACACACACACACACACACACACACACACACACACCACACACACACACACACACACACCCACACACACACACACACACACACACACACACACACACACCACACACACACACAACACACACACCACACACACACACACACACACACACACTCCACTATACCCCAAGGCCACATAACACCGTCAGACGAGCCTGCAGGACTTCAGCACTAATGCCGCCCTCGTCTGCTCACTCAGCCTCTCGTATACAAAATAGTACTAATTGGATTATCCAATCAATGCCACAGCTTCTGGCAGCCGAAGGCGAACTGCTGCGTAATTAGGTAGTTAGTAGTTAATGACCAATTTCCTGCAGTGGGCGGGGCTGGCCCCGGGTCTGACATTATGGAGTTCATATCAGTTGTTTGCTAATATTAAGGGGAGTGTTTGGTGTGTTTGTGTATATGTGAGTACAGTTATAATGTGTGTGTGTGTGTTTACTATTTGTGCTTGCAGGAACGAGTTGTTAGCTCTTGGACCCCGGCTCTCTGACCGTGTGGCGTATAATGTACTGACTCCTGGTCTATTTTCCTCTATCATATCCACTACATCTATTTGTCTTTTAACACCCGTGTACATGTATTCCCAGGAGGCAGCACGGAGCAGCTGATGGACTGCTAGGTGAACAGGTGCATCAATGTGAAAGAAACTTTGCCTATTTGTTTCTGTCTCGACCAGGAATCGAACCTGGACTCTTATAACTATGACTTTGTGTTTGCGGGGGTTGAGCTTTGCTCTTTCGGCCCGCCTCTCAACTGTTAATCAACTGTTTACTAACTACTGTTTTTTTTTTCTCCACACCACACACACACACACACACCATAGGAAGCAGCCCGTGACAGCTGACTAACTCCCAGGTACCTATTTACTGCTAGGTAACAGGGGCATTCAGGGTGAAAGAAACATTGCCCATTTGTTTCTGCCTGGTGCGGGAATCGAACCCGCGCCACAGAATTACGAGTCCTGCGCGCTATCCACCAGGCTACCAGACCTCCCTGTGTGTGTGTGTGCGTGTGCACGTGCATAATGAATGTGTGTTATACCGGAAGCCACTTAATTCCTAATTGGTCAGCTGATACACAAATGCACTTCCACTCTATTACTGTACACAGATTTTGCGAGTTCTGACTGGTATTAATTAATAGCAATGATGCATATACACAAGAGGGAGGGGCGTTATATATTCTCCCCCCCCCTCTGGTATATATATACATATATATATATGTCGTACCAAGTAGCCAGAACGCACTTCTCAGCCTACTATGCAAGGCCCGATTTGCCTAATAAGCCAAGTTTTCATGAATTAATTGTTTTTCGTCTACCTAACTTACCTAACCTAACCTAACCTAACTTTTTCGGCTACCTAACCTAACCTAACCTATAAAGATAGGTTAGCTTAGGTTAGGTAGGGTTGGTTAGGTTCGGTCATATATCTACGTTAATTTTAACTCCAATAAAAAAAATTGACCTCATACATAATGAAATGGGTGGCTTTATCATTTCATAAGAAAAAAATAAAATAAAATATATTAATTCAGGAAAACTTGGCTTATTAGGCAAATCGGGCCTTGCATAGTAGGCTGAGAAGTGCGTTCTGGCTACTAGGTACGACATATATATATATATATATATATATATATATATATATATATATATATATATAGTAGCAGAAGGAGAGAAATGTAATCCCTCTTCAATATAACATCTTCAAGCCACCAAATTAAACAGGGTTAAATACCCCGAAAGGAATCCACATGAAATATGAACTGAAAATAGCAGTTCGGTTATATAAACTACGTCTAGGTTACAGATGCAACTGGGAAATTAGTGAACAATTAGTGAAATAACCAGTAACATAGATTTTCATACTCATTAACTCACAGGATGACTCAACTGTGGTCTACATTCTAACACATTTATCTCAAACGACCCCCTGTTATACGCTTGTATACCGGTGTTCGTAATAGGATTGAAAATACGCCTCAATAAGACTTACTACGGGGGATCACCATAGACCGTGCTACTTGGAACTATTTGTTCCAGGTAGCGAATCTTAAACAACAACAACAACAGCCACAATAATTTGTTTAATAACCTAGAAAAATATTTAAAGGAAATTGCCTAGTTTATCTCGAAGTAATTCCCCCAATTACTTGGAAATAAATGAATATTTTATACAAATCTCTCTACACTTATACGACGCCAAATTATACTGAATTATACATTATTATTCATTATTTTTCTTTGTTGATCTGTCTCCGCTTTGATGATTTTAACTTATTGTCGGATTACGATATCGTATTTTGTGGCCCCGCTTGCGTTGTGGTAATTATACGGAATTATATTGAATTATTGATATCTTTTTCCGTTTCTGACACGTTAACATTAAGCTGGTTCTGAATTGTCTGTAATTATTCTGTAATGTTTACGTCGTTTAAATGGCCTTTTGTGTGATGGTCGTTCCTTAGGTGGATTGTTACAGTGAGACTTTTAATCTGATTGTTACAATGAGACTTTTATTCTGATTGTTACAATGAGACTTTTATTCTGATTGTTACAATGAGACTTTTATTCTGATTGTTACAATGAGACTTTTATTCTGATTGTTACAATGAGACTTATATTCTGATTGTTACAATGAGACTTATATTCTGATTGTTACAATGAGACTTATATTCTGATTGTTACAATGAGACTTTTATTCTGATTGTTACAATGAGACTTATATTCTGATTGTTACAATGAGACTTATATTCTGATTGTTACAATGAGACTTATATTCTGATTGTTACAATGAGACTTTTATTCCGATTGTTACAATGAGACTTTTATTCCGATTGTTACAATGAGACTTTTATTCTGATTGTTACAATGAGACTTTTATTCTGATTGTTACAATGAGACTTTTATTCTGATTGTTACAATGAGACTTTTAATCTGATTGTTACAATGAGGCTTATAATCTGATTGTTACAATGAGACTTTTATTCTGATTGTTACAATGAGACTTTTATTCTGATTGTTACAACGAGACTTTTAATTCTGATTGTTACAATGAGACTTTTATTCTGATTGTTAAAATGAGACTTTTAATCTGATTGTTACAATGAGACTTATATTCTGATTGTTACAGTGAGACTTTTAATCTGATTGTTACAACGAGACTTTTAATTCTGATTGTTACAATGAGACTTTTATTCTGATTGTTACAATGATACTTTTATTCTGATTGTTACAATGAGACTTTTATTCCGATTGTTACAATGAGACTTTTATTCTGATTGTTACAATGAGACTTTTATTCTGATTGTTACAATGAGACTTTTATTCTGATTGTTACAATGAGACTTTTATTCTGATTGTTACACTGAGACTTTTAATCTGATTGTTACAATGATACTTTTATTCTGAGTGTTACAATGAGACTTATATTCTGATTGTTACAATGATACTTTTAATCTGATTGTTACAATGAGGCTTATATTCTGATTGTTACAATGAGACTTTTATTCTGATTGTTTAATGATACTTTTATTCTGATTGTTACAATGAGACTTATATTCTGATTGTCACAATGAGACTTTTATTCTATTACAATGAGACTTATATTCTGATTGTTACAATGAGACTTTTAATCTGATTGTTACAATGAGACTTTTATTCTGATTGTTACAATGAGACTTTTATTCTGATTGTTACAATGAGACTTTTAATCTGATTGTTACAATGAGACATATTCTGTTTGTTACAATGAGACTTTTATTCTGATTGTTACAATGTGATTCTTTCTGTGGATTGTGGCAGCATGACTCGTTATACGTACTTTCCGTAAGCTACATATAGTTTGTTCAAGCAGGAGGAGGCCTGGTCGACGACCGGGCCGCGGGGACGCTAAGCCCCGGAAGCACCTCAAGGTAACCTCAAGGTAAGCAATGCTGGAGTTTACAGCACCGGCAAGGGACCCCCCCCCCCCACATCTCCCTAACCGCTAAATATGAATCGAGAAAATAATCACGTTTGATACAGGACTTTATATCCCAGAGTTTTAAAGAGAGTTGAACCAAATGTCAGTTGAAGAAATAGTAAGGGGGGGGGGGACATGATCCACACATCCAAATTACTGCTGAGCGTCGATAAAGCGGATAGAGAGTGGATAGACACTAGGATGGGGCTACAGGAATGGGAGGAAACTCGTTTTCTATGTAAAATCAGGTAAGTAGATGGAGTAAAAAGCAACAAGACACGAACTTTAATCTGTGGTTTTAAAAATCTGTTTGTGATAAAAAAAATGTTTGTTTTTGTGAGAGTTAACCGCATAAAAGTCACAAAAACACACACACACAAACACCCTCCCCCATTTCCTCCCCCCCCTACACCATCCCCCCCCCCACACACACATACACCTGTGCCCCACATTAATGCAAACTCAATAGCGTGAGTGACGCTTCTCTCTCTCCCTTCCGGCAGGTAAGGTGTGAGCCACGACTCACTTAAATATGGACCGCTGCCGCCAGGTGGCTCTCAGGGGAACCATCACCTGCAAACACTAGCAGGGGAGTCGTCGCACTGGAGCAGCGGCAGTAGGTGAACCCCTCGCTAGGAGGCAGTAGCAGTAGGTGAACCGTCGGTAGGAGGCAGCCCCCAGCAGCAGCAGGGGACTATACAGCATTGCCAGCCCCAGCAGCGGCAGCAGCAGCAGCGGCAGCAGCGGCAGCAGGGGACTACACAGCGCTGCCAGCCCCCAGCAGCAGCAGGGGACTATACATCATTGCCAGCCCCAGCAGCGGCAGCAGCAGCAGCGGCAGCAGCGGCAGCAGGGGACTACACAGCGCTGCCAGCCCCCAGCAGCTGCAGCAGCAGCAGCAGCAGCGGCAGCAGCAGCTGCAGCAGCAGCAGCAGCAGGGGACTACACAGCGCTGCCAGCTCTGCCTCTTGGATGGGCCTGACTTCGGCTAAACCCAATTTGGGGAGCAATCTCCTCTCTCCGGTGTTCCCCGCCGGCCTGAGTAATCTTATCTACCGCCTACATGGCTCCTACCTCTCTCCCTCTTCCTCCTCAACCCCTCCTTCCCACTTCCACCTCTTCTTATCAACTTTGCTATCATCATCCTCTTCCCTTCCCTGCCTCCCTCCCCCACTCCTTTCCTTCAAAGGTAGTCGTCCTTGAGGAAGGATTTGCCTTCGATTATCTAGATTGCACGGCCGGTAGGCCTCGGAGCTTTGGACGGGGGATAATTGAGGGATAGACGGGAGCGATTGACGGTTTGTGGGAGCCATGGACGGTTAGTAAGGGGGTATGGACGGTTAGTAGTAGATAAGGTCATGAAGGATAGATAAGGTCATAAGGGATAGATAAGGTCATGAAGGATAGATAAGGTCATGAAGGATAGATAAGGTCATGAGAGATAGATAAGGTCATGAGGGACAGATAAGGTCATGAAGGATAGATAAGGTCATGAAGGATAGATAAGGTCATGAAGGATAGATAAGGTCAGGAAGGATAGATAAGGTCATGAAGGATAGATAAGGTCATGAAGGATAGATAAGGTCAGGAAGGATAGATAAGTTCATGAGGGATAGATAAGGTCATGAAGGATAGATAAGGTCATGAGGGATAGATAAGGTCATGAAGGATAAATAAGGTCATGAGAGATAGATAAGGTTATGAGGGACAGATAAGGTCATGAAGGATAGATAAGTTCATGAAGGATAGATAAGGTCGTGAAGGATAGATAAGGTCATGAAGGATAGATAAGGTCATGAAGGATAGATAAGTTCATGAGGGGATAGA
>NW_025554107.1:0-13201 GCF_020424385.1 Procambarus clarkii
ACACACACACACACACACACACCCACACACACACACACACACACACACACACACACACACACACACACACACACCCCACACACACACACACACACACACCCACACACACAAGACTCTACGGTTTACAGACTCTACGCCTGTAAACCCATGTTTACAGGCGTAGAGTCCTACATGTCGATGTTTGCGGATGATGCAAAGTTGATGAGAAGAGTTGTGACAGATGAGGATTGCAGGATCCTCCAAGAGGACCTGAACAGATTGCAGAGATGGTCAGAGAAATGGCTACTAGAATTCAACACGAGCAAATGTAAAGTTATGGAAATGGGACTAGGAGATAGGAGACCAAAGGGACAGTACACAATGAAGGGGAACAGCCTACCTGTAACGACGCGTGAAAGAGACCTGGGGGTGGACGTAACACCTAATCTATCTCCTGAGGCACATATTAATAGGATAACGACAGCAGCGTACTCTACACTGGCAAAAGTTAGAACATCATTCAGAAACCTAAGTAAGGAGGCATTTAGGGCGCTTTTACACTGCCTACGTAAGGCCAGTCTTAGAGTATGCCGCCTCATCATGGAGTCCCCATCTGAAGAAACATATAATGAAACTGGAAAAGGTTCAGAGGTTTGCAACGAGACTCGTCCCAGAGCTACGAGGGATGGGGTATGAAGAGCGCCTGAGGAATTGTGCCTTACGACACTAGAAAGAAGAAGGGAGAGGGGGGACATGATAGGAACGTATAAGATACTCAGAGGAATTGACAGAGTGGACATAGACGAAATGTTCACACGGAATAGTAACAGAACGAGAGGACATGGATGGAAGCTTGAAACTCAGATGAGTCACAGAGATGTTAGGAAGTTTTCTTTTAGCGTGAGAGTAGTGGGGAAATGGAATGCACTTCAGGAACAGGTTGTGGAAGCAAATACTATTCATAATTTTAAAACCAGGTATGATAGGGAAATGGGACAGGAGTCATTGCTGTAAACAACCGATGCTCGAAAGGCGGGATCCAAGAGTCAATGCTCGATCCTGCAGACACAACTAGGTGAGTACAACTAGGTGAGTACACACACACACACCCACACACACACCCACACACACACACACACACACACACACACACACACACACACACACACAACAAGGCAAGACAATATATAACATCTAAGACAATGTACAACAAGTGTCTTCAAACATTACTGTCTTCCTGAACCAGATTCATTTGTTATTGTTGCTAGCTCGAGGGGGGGTTGGGGGGAGTGGGGGGAGGGGGGGGGGTTTGGGGGGAAGGGTCTGGGGTTGGGGGTCAGGCCTAGGGGGGGGTTGAGGGGGGAAGGGTCTGGGGTTGGGGGTCAGGCCTGCGAGGGGTGGTTTGGGGGGAGGGGTCTGGGGTTGGGGGTCAGGCCTGGGAGGGGTTGAGGGGGGAGGGGTCTGGGGCTGGGGGTCATGCCGGGGGGGGGGGTTGAGGGGGGGACTGGTCTGGGGCTGGGGGTCAGACCAGGGGGGAGGGGTCTGGGGCTGGGGGTCAGGCCTGGGTGGGGGCTGGGGGTCAGGCCAGAGGGGGAGGGGTCTGGGGCTGGGGGTCAGGCCAGGGGGGGGGGCTGGGGTCAGGCCAGGGGGGGGCTGGGGGTCAGGCCAGAGGGGGAGGGGTCTGGGGCTGGGGGTCAGGCCAGGGGGGGAGGGGTCTGGGGCTGGGGGTCAGGCCAGGGGGGGAGGGGTCTGGGGCTGGGGGTCAGGCCAGGGGGTGAGGGCTTGTAGAACAACCCCTTCTGAATAATGCACCGCATTTTGACGCATAATTCCTCTAGGCCTAAGGCATAACACTGTTGTACAAAATACCGCAGCGACTCGCGAGATGGACGTGACGTCCCGTTTTCTGTTGGTGGGCCCTCGGGTAGGTTAGGGTCGGGCACTGTAGTACAACGGTTTAGTGAAGTTGGGAACACTGGGAAGAACAGCGTGTGCAGCATGGTGTAATGCTGTGTAGTTACCTAAGTGTAGTTACCTAAGTGTAGTTCCAGGATGAGCGACGCTCGCGGTGTCCCGTCTTCCCTGTACTCTTTGTCATAGAGTACTTGGACACTACTCACGGTCTTGGCTTCCATCCACCCCGTCCTCCTAAGGCTCCCCAGCATCCAGAAAACGGTCAATTTAAAGTGGTCTCCCCTAACCTGCCAGAGGACCCAAAACAGAAAACGGGACAGTACAAAACTTTCACCAGCCGCTTCCATTTTCTAGCACGACAAGTTGTGGCTTCCCAGAGAGGAGAGCTCCATCCCCGAGCTCTCCCGTCTTCCAGGAGTGTGTGTGTACTCACCTAATTGTGTTTGCGGGGGCTGAGCTCTGGCTCTTTGGTCCCGCCTCTCAACCGTCAATCAACTGGTGTACAGATTCCTGAGCCTACTGGGCTCTATCATATCTACATTATAAACTGTGTATGGAGTCAGCCTCCACCACATCACTGCCTAATGTATTCCACCTGTTAACTACTCCCACACTCAACAAATTCTTTTTAATGTCTCTATGGATCATTTGGGCACTCAATTTCCATCTGTGTCCCCTTGTGCGTGTGCCCCTTGTGTTAAATAAACTGTCTTTGCCTCCCTATCCTATCAATACCCTATGAACCCTATCAAGTCCTGAGAATCTTTTATGTGGTGATCATGTCCCCCCTAACTCTTCTGTCTTCCCAGTGACGTGAGGTATATTTCCTGTAGTCTCTCCTCGAAGCGCATACCCCTCAGTTCGGGTACTAGTCTGGTGGCAAACCTCTGAACCTTCTCCAATTTAGTCTTATGCTTGACTAGATATGGACTCCATGCTGGAGCTGCATACTCCAAGACTGGTCTGACATATGTGGTATACAAAGTTTTGAATGATTCCTTACACAAGTTTCTAAGGCAGTTCTTATGTTAGCCAACCTGGCATATGCCGCTGATGTTATCCTCTTGTAATGAGCTTCAGGGGACAGGTCTGGCGTGATATCAACCCCCAGGTCTTTCTCTCTCTCTGACTCTTGAAGTATTTCATCTCCCAAGTGATACCTTGTATCTGGTCTCCTGCTTCCTACTCCTATCTTCATTACATTACATTTGCTTGGGTTAAACTCTAACAACCATGTGTTCGACCATTCCTGCAGCTTGTACAGGTCTTCTTGAAGCCTCAAGCTGTCTTCCTCTGTCTTAATCTTTCTCATAATTTTGTCGTCGTCAGCAAACATTGAGAGGAATGAGTCTATACCCTCCGGCAGAGGGAAAGCACTTAACACATTTACGTATGTGTTACCAGGTTTTTTTCTCACAATCTTCTCCATCACCTTGCATGGTATACAAGTTAAGGACACTGGCCTGTAGTTCAGTGCCTCTTGTCTGTCGCCCTTTTTGTATATTGGGACCACATTAGCAGTCTTCCATATTTTTGGTTGGTCTCCCGTTTCCAGTGACCTACTATACACTATGGAGAGTGGCAAGCAAAGTGCTCCTGTACACTCTTTCATCCATAATGAGATTCTGTCCGGCCCAACAGTGTTTCTCACGTCTAGATCCCAAAGATACTTCTTGACCTCATCTCTGGTAATTTCGAACCCCTTCCAAGGTCGCCTGGTTTACTGCCACCTGTCCTAGCTCAAGGACTTCACCTCGTTCTATTGTGAAGACCTCCTGGAATTTCTTGTCGAGTTCTTCACACACCTCTTTGTCATTCTCCGTGTACCTGTCCTCACCTGTTCTAAGTTTCATTACCTGTTCTTTCACTGTTGTTCTCCTGATGTGACTGTGAAGCAGTTTTGGTTTGGTCTTGGCTTTATTTACTATATAATTTTCATGTCCGTGCGTGTGTGTACTCACACAGTTGTGCTTGCTGGAGTTGAGCTCTGGCTCATTGGGCCCGCCTCTCAACCGTCGATGTACTGGTGTACAGGTTCCTGAGCTTCTCGAGGGCTATTATATCTACATTAGAAATTGTGTATGGAGTCAGCCTCCACAGAGTCATGTGTGCGTGTGTGCGTGTATGTGTGTGTATATGAGTGCGCGTGTATGTGTGCGTGTGTGTATATATGTACCCCACCTAGTTGTGCTTGCGGGAGTTGAGCTCTGGCTCTTTGGTCCCGCCTCTCAACCGTCAATCAACAGGTGTACAAGTTCCTGAGTAATTGTGTGCGTATGTACGTGTGTGTGTGTGTGCGTGCGCGCGTGTAGGCACCGTTCCGCTACGGTGGGCACTAGGAGTGGGGGCGCCATTGTGTTCCTCTGGTAGGAAGTTATGGTGAGGAAGTCTCATGCTTTTTATATTGCCTGCGTTCATGCGCCTGTGTCCTTACCTAGTTGTGCTTGCGGGGGCTGAGCTTCGCCTTCCACACACGCCTTTCAACATCAACTGGTGCACAGGTTCCTAGGCCTATTGGGCTCTATCATATCTACATGTGAGACTGTTTATGGAGTCTGTCTCCACCACATCACTGCCTAATGATATACAGATATACAGGTTTCGTCAGTGTAAATATTTGATGAATCCCGACCTAGACGTCACTTAAGACGTTGCGTAATCACATCTTGGCTCCATTTACCTTGTAGTTGTAGAAGCAGTTCACAGCCGTCCTCATATATACGCGTACTGTGCGTCAGCCAGGCCTTCTGTACGCGCCCGTCCTGCGTCAGCCAGGCCTTCCGTACGCGCCCGGCTTGCGTCAGCCAGGCCTTCTGTACGCGCCCGGCCTGCGTCAGCCAGGCCTTCTGTACGCGCCCGGCCTGTGTACACCCGGCCTGCGTCAGCCAGGCCTTCCGTACGCGCCCGGCCTGCGTCAGCCAGGCCTTCTGTACGCGCCCGTCCTGCGTCAGCCAGGCCTTCTGTACGCGCCCGGCCTGCGTCAGCCAGGCCTTCCGTACGCGCCCGGCCTGCGTCAGCCAGGCCTTCTGTACGCGCCCGTCCTGCGTCAGCCAGGCCTTCCGTACGCGCCCGGCCTGTGTACACCCGTCCTGCGTCAGCCAGGCCTTCTGTACGCGCCCGGCCTGCGTCAGCCAGGCCTTCTGTACGCGCCCGGCCTGCGTCAGCCAGGCCTTCTGTACGCGCCCGGCCTGCGTCAGCCAGGCCTTCTGTACGCGCCCGGCCTGCGTCAGCCAGGCCTTCTGTACGCGCCCGGCCTGCGTCAGCCAGGCTTTCTGTACGCGCCCGGCCTGCGTCAGCCAGGCCTTCTGTACGCGCCCGGCCTGCGTACACCCGGCCTGCGTATACCTCCTTTGTTTACCGCGCCCAGCCCCGGCCCCACCACTCCCAGGCCCACTCCCCCACTACACCCTCTAATTTCTGCACCTCTTACAGATTTATTCCCTCAGGTTCGGTACGTTGTAATCCTTGAGGTAAGTTTGGTACGTTGAGGTAAGTTTGGTACGCTGAGGTAAGTTTGGTACGTTGAGGTAAGTTTGGTACGCTGAGGTAAGTTTGGTACGCTGAGGTAAGTTTGGTACGCTGAGGTAAGTTTGGTACGCTGCGGTAAGTTTGGTACGCTGAGGTCAGCTTGGTACGCTGAGGTAAGTTTGGTACGCTGAGGTAAGTTTGGTATGCTGCGGTAAGTTTGGTACGCTGCGGTAAGTTTGGTACGCTGCGGTAAGTTTGGTACGCTGAGGTCAGCTTGGTACGGTGAGGTAAGTTTGGTACGCTGTGGTAAGTTTGGTACGCTGACGTAAGTTTGGTACGCTGTGGTAAGTTTGGTACGCTGCGGTAAGTTTGGTACGCTGCGGTAAGTTTGGTACGCTGCGGTAAGTTTGGTACGCTGAGGTAAGTTTGGTACGCTGCGGTAAGTTTGGTACGCTGCGGTAAGTTTGGTACGTTGAGGTAAGTTTGGTACGCTGAGGTAAGTTTGGTACGCTGAGGTAAGTTTGGTATGCTGAGGTAAGTTTGGTACGCTGTGGTAAGTTTGGTACGCTGCGATAAGTTTGGTACGCTGCGGTAAGTTTGGTACGCTGAGGTAAGTTTGGTACGCTGCGGTAAGTTTGGTACGCTGAGGTAAGTTTGGTACGCTGAGGTAAGTTTGGTACGCTGAGGTAAGTTTGGTACGCTGCGGTAAGTTTGGTACGCTGAGGTAAGTTTGGTACGCTGCGGTAAGTTTGGTACGCTGAGGTAAGTTTGGTACGCTGAGGTAAGTTTGGTACGCTGAGGTAAGTTTGGTACGCTGAGGTAAGTTTGGTACGCTGAGGTAAGTTTGGTACGTTGAGGTAAGTTTGGTACGCTGAGGTAAGTTTGGTACGCTGAGGTAAGTTTGGTATGCTGAGGTAAGTTTGGTACGCTGTGGTAAGTTTGGTACGCTGAGGTAAGTTTGGTACGCTGAGGTAAGTTTGGTACGTTGAGGTAAGTTTGGTACGCTGAGGTAAGTTTGGTACGCTGAGGTAAGTTTGGTACGCTGAGGTAAGTTTGGTACGTTGAGGTAAGTTTGGTACGCTGAGGTCAGTTTGGTACGCTGCGGTAAGTTTGGTACGCTGAGGTAAGTTTGGTACGCTGCGGTAAGTTTGGTACGCTGAGGTAAGTTTGGTACGCTGCGGTAAGTTTGGTACGCTGAGGTAAGTTTGGTATGCTGCGGTAAGTTTGGTACGTTGAGGTAAGTTTGGTACGCTGAGGTAAGTTTGGTACGCTGAGGTAAGTTTGGTACGCTGAGGTAAGTTTGGTACGTTGAGGTAAGTTTGGTACGCTGAGGTAAGTTTGGTACGTTGAGGTAAGTTTGGTACGCTGAGGTAAGTTTGGTACGCTGAGGTAAGTTTGGTACGCTGAGGTAAGTTTGGTACGCTGCGGTAAGTTTGGTACGCTGAGGTAAGTTTGGTACGCTGAGGTAAGTTTGGTACGCTGAGGTAAGTTTGGTACGCTGAGGTAAGTTTGGTACGCTGCGGTAAGTTTGGTACGCTGCGGTAAGTTTGGTACGCTGCGGTAAGTTTGGTACGGTGCGGTAAGTTTGGTACGCTGAGGTAAGTTTGGTACGCTGAGGTCAGTTTGGTACGCTGCGGTCAGTTTGGTACGCTGAGGTCAGTTTGGTACGCTGAGGTAAGTTTGGTACGCTGAGGTCAGTTTGGTACGCTGAGGTAAGTTTGGTGCGGTGCGGTAAGTTTGGTACGGTGCGGTCAGTTTGGTACGCTGAGGTCAGTTTGGTACGCTGAGGTAAGTTTGGTACGCTGCGGTAAGTTTGGTACGCTGAGGTCAGTTTGGTACGCTGAGGTAAGTTTGGTACGCTGCGGTCAGTTTGGTACGCTGAGGTCAGTTTGGTACGCTGAGGTAAGTTTGGTACGCTGAGGTAAGTTTGGTACGGTGTGGTAAGTTTGGTACGCTGCGGTCAGTTTGGTACGCTGAGGTCAGTTTGGTACGCTGAGGTAAGTTTGGTACGCTGAGGTAAGTTTGGTACGCTGCGGTAAGTTTGGTACGCTGCGGTAAGTTTGGTACGCTGAGGTCAGTTTGGTACGCTGAGGTCAGTTTGGTACGCTGAGGTCAGTTTGGTACGCTGCGGTCAGTTTGGTACGCTGCGGTCAGTTTGGTACGCTGCGGTCAGTTTGGTACGCTGAGGTAAGTTTGGTACGCTGAGGTCAGTTTGGTACGCTGCGGTCAGTTTGGTACGCTGAGGTCAGTTTGGTACGCTGCGGTCAGTTTGGTACGCTGCGGTCAGTTTGGTACGCTGAGGTCAGTTTGGTACGCTGCGGTCAGTTTGGTACGCTGAGGTCAGTTTGGTACGCTGAGGTCAGTTTGGTACGCTGCGGTCAGTTTGGTACGCTGCGGTCAGTTTGGTACGCTGAGGTCAGTTTGGTACGCTGAGGTAAGTTTGGTACGCTGCGGTAAGTTTGGTACGCTGAGGTCAGTTTGGTACGCTGAGGTCAGTTTGGTACGCTGAGGTCAGTTTGGTACGCTGAGGTAAGTTTGGTACGCTGAGGTAAGTTTGATGCGCTGTGGTAAGTTTGGTACGGTGCGGTAAGTTTGGTATGCTGTGGTAAGTTTGATGCGCTGTGGTAAGTTTGGTACGCTGCGGTAAGTTTGGTATGCTGTGGTAAGTTTGATGCGCTGTGGTAAGTTTGGTACGCTGCGGTAAGTTTGGTACGCTGTGGTAAGTTTGGTACACTGCGGTAAGTTTGGTACACTGCGGAAAGTTTGGTACCCAGTGGTAAGATTGGTACGCTGCGGTAAGTTTGGTACACTGCGGTAAGTTTGGTATGCTGTGGTAAGTTTGGTACGCTGCGGTAAATTTGGTATGCTGTGGTAAGTTTGATGCGCTGTGGTAAGTTTGGTATGCTGCGGTAAGTTTGATGCGCTGTGGTAAGTTTGGTACGCTGCGGTAAGTTTGGTATGCTGTGGTAAGTTTGGTATGCTGCGGTAAGTTTGGTACGCTGCGGTAAGTTTGGTACACTGCGGTAAGTTTGGTACACTGCGGTAAGTTTGGTACGCTGCGGTAAGTTTGGTACGCTGCAGTAAGTTTGGTACACTGCGGTAAGTTTGGTACGCTGCGGTAAGTTTGGTACGCTGCGGTAAGTTTGGTACGCTGTGTCAGGTTTGTACGGTTCAGCCAACAATATTCTCTAACACCGTTAGTGGAAGGGAACTCCAGTCATTATCCCAACAGTAGACATGATAGAGGAACTGGTCAGTAGTCATTGCATTAGACAGCCGACGGCAAGACAGGCGAGGCCCAAGCGCTAAAGTTCGATCCTGCAAGCACAGTTAGCGAGTACACGCGCGTGCGCACACACCCCAAGTTCTTGGCGGGAGACGTGTGTGTAAACAAGGCAATACAACAATTGGAAGATGAATAGGTGCTTAAGGCGGTAATGGTTAAAGTTCTAGGCGGAGAGTCGCCCATATCACCCCTGGAGAACACCTATGTTTCATCCATCCACTCATGATGCTCTGCCTAGGTGTGTGTATATTATATTATATATATATAAATATATATATATATATATATATATATATATATATATATATATATATATATATATATATATATATATATATATATATATATATTATTAAATATGACCGAAAAAGTAGGATTAATAATTCTAACATGAATTTTCTCAATGTTTCTTTGATTTTTTTCACTGTTGATGGTAACTGAAAAATCAATTCTCCAAAATTCATTTTTATTTCTAGTCTGACGCGACACTTGAGCGCGTTTCGTAAAACTTATTACATTTTCAAAGACTTTAGTTTACACACACAACTGAAACTGAACAGAGCTTAAACATCCTCGATTTTATACCTGCATTTGGGTGAGGTGATATGTTACAACAGTTTTGGACGAGGTGAAAACATACTTTCAACACAAGACAGAACACGAAACAATGGGTATGTAATGTAATAAGTAATGTAATAAATGTAATAAGTTTTACGAAACGCGCTCAAGTGTCGCGTCAGACTAGAAATAAAAATGAATTTTGGAGAATTGATTTTTCAGTTACCATCAACAGTGAAAAAAATCTAAGAAACAATGAGAAAATTCGCATTAGAATTATTAATCTTACTTTTTCGGTCATATTTAATAATATATGTCTACAGGAAAGACTGCTACCAAAATATACTAATATATATATATATATATATATATATATATATATATATATATATATATATATATATATATATATATATATATATATATATATATATATATATACATATATATATTACACAATAACACCACCCTTTCATTATATGTTATGATATCACCTCCTGCCATCTTCTTCTACCATCAAAACCTGTTATCTCTACTCCCCCCCCCCATCCCTTCTGTTTCTGTTTACTGATACGCTTTGTCAACCCCTCCCCCATCCCTCTCCTCCACCCCCCTGCCCCACCTCCACACTCCACCCCTGCCCCACCTCCACCCCAACCCTGCCTCACCTCCATCCCCCTGCCTCACCTCCACCCCCAACCCTGCCCCACCTCCTCCCCCAACCCTACCCCACCTCCACCCCCAACCCTGCCCCACCTCCCAGCCAGCCCCACCTCCCCCCCCCCCCCGCTTGCTTCCTAGTACTTGTGCAAAAACTGGCTCTCAGAAGTTTACCATGTGGCCGGATGGCTCCCAGAGGTATACCTTGGGGCCGGGTGGATGACCCCCCCCCCCCGCCAATAGTATACCCTGAGGTGAAGGTGGGTGGCCCACCTAGCCAGGTGGGTGACCACAGAGGTATACCTTGTAGCCAGGTGGGTGACCACAGAGGTATACCATGTAGCCAGGTGGGTGACCCCAGAGGTATACTTTGTGGCCAGGTGGGTGACCCCTGAGGTATACCTTGTAGCCAGGTGGATGACCCCTGAGGTATACCTTGTAGCCAGGTGGGTGACCACAGAGGTATACCTTGTGGCCAGGTGGGTGACCCCAGAGGTATACTTTGTGGCCAGGTGGGTGACCCCTGTATACCTCAGGTATACCTCAGGCCACCCTGAGGTATACCTGGGGTATACACCTCTGGGGTGGGTGACCCCAGAGGTATACCTTGTGGCCAAGTGGGTGACCCTAGAGGTATACCTTGTAACCAGGTGGGTGACCCCAGAGGGGTCAGCCTTCCAAGCTGCTTTGAAAATGTTTAAAATTACCAGAGATGATGTTGGGAGTAACCTTCTGAAACGACGTGAGAAGATGCTATTGGACCAAACACAATGTCAACATAGATACTAAATGAGGCTGCAGAAGCACTATGCATGGTAAACTATGGCCTATAATAGATCCCTGGTAACAGTCGACCTGCCAGAAAGTTCAAAGACAGCTGACAGAGTCCTAATCTGCAAAGAAAACGGTGACAGGCCGAAGTCAGTGCCATTAACTTGTATACTACGGCTGGTAATGGAGAAGATAAGCTGGTAGCACATGTGGAGAAGGGAATTTTGTAACATACCATGAACATAGGTTCAGGGATGGTCAGTTGTGCTTCACAGGTTTAAGAGAATTCTGTCACCAGGCGACAAAAGGTTGACAAAGGAAGGGAGGGCAGACTGCAATTTTCTTGGACTGTCAGAAAGGATTTGACACTACCCCATAAGAGGCTCTTGTATGTATAGGAGTCTTTTGTGTGTACAGATAGCTGTTGTATGTATAGGAGTCTTTTGTGTGGGCCGGAAGCGTGTGTATGTATGGGAAGCTTGTCTATGTATTGAAGACTTCAGCAAGATCAGGAGGCTTATGTATGTACAAGAAGCCTTGGTGAGCGCAGTGTGAAGCTTGTGTGGTACATAATCTTATGGCTGGTTATAGTTAACACAGTGAAGCTTTTATAGGCATCTTCCCAGTGTAGGACCCGTCCTACAGTCCCCCCCCCCGGGTGGTCAAGAGACATCTTCCCAGTGTGGGACCCGTCCTACAGTCCCCAGGTCCCCCCCCCCCGGGTGGTCAAGAGACATCTTCCCAGTGTGGGACCCGTCCTACAGTCCCCCCCCCGGGTGGTCAAGAGACATCTTCCCAGTGTGGGACCCGTCCTACAGTCCCCCCCCCCCGGGGGGTCAAGAGACATCTTCCCAGTGTGGGACCCGTCCTACAGTCCCCAGGTCCCCCCCCCCGGGGGGTCAAGAGACATCTTCCCAGTGTGGGACCCGTCCTACAGTCCCCAGGTCCCCCCCCCCGGGTGGTCAAGAGACATCTTCCCAGTGTGGGACCCGTCCTACAGTCCCCAGGTCCCCCCCCGGGTGGTCAAGAGACATCTTCCCAGTGTGGGACCCGTCCTACAGTCCCCAGGTCCCCCCCCGGGTGGTCAAGAGACATCTTCCCAGTGTGGGACCCGTCCTACAGTCCCCCCCCCCCCGGGTGGTCAAGAGACATCTTCCCAGTGTGGGACCCGTCCTACAGTCCCCAGGTCCCCCCCCCCCGGGTGGTCAAGAGACATCTTCCCAGTGTGGGACCCGTCCTACAGTCCCCAGGTCCCCCCCCCGGGGTGGTCAAGAGACATCTTCCCAGTGTGGGACCCGTCCTACAGTCCCCAGGTCCCCCCCCCCGGGGTGGTCAAGAGACATCTTCCCAGTGTGGGACCCGTCCTACAGTCCCCAGGTCCCCCCCCCGGGTGGTCAAGAGACATCTTCCCAGTGTGGGACCCGTCCTACAGTCCCCAGTCCCCCCCCCCCCGGGTGGTCAAGAGACATCTTCCCAGTGTGGGACCCGTCCTACAGTCCCCAGTCCCCCCCCCCCGGGTGGTCAAGAGACATCTTCCCAGTGTGGGACCCGTCCTACAGTCCCCAGTCCCCCCCCCCCGGGTGGTCAAGAGACATCTTCCCAGTGTGGGACCCGTCCTACAGTCCCCAGGTCCCCCCCCCCCGGTGGTCAAGAGACATCTTCCCAGTGTGGGACCCGTCCTACAGTCCCCCCCCCCCGGGTGGTCAAGAGACATCTTCCCAGTGTGGGACCCGTCCTACAGTCCCCCCCCTGGGTGGTCAAGAGACATCTTCCCAGTGTGGGACCCGTCCTACAGTCCCCCCCCCCCCCGGGGTGGTAAGAGACATCTTCCCAGTGTGGGGACCCGTCCTACAGTCCCCCCCCCCCCGGGTGGTCAAGAGACATCTTCCCAGTGTGGGACCCGTCCTACAGTCCCCCCCGGGTGGTCAAGAGACATCTTCCCAGTGTGGGACCCGTCCTACAGTCCCCCCCCCCCCGGGTGGTCAAGAGACATCTTCCCAGTGTGGGACCCGTCCTACAGTCCCCCCCACCGGGGGGTCAAGAGACATCTTCCCAGTGTGGGACCCGTCCTACAGTCCCCCCCCGGGGGGTCAAGAGACATCTTCCCAGTGTGGGACCGGTCCTACAGTCCCCCCCCCCCGGGTGGTCAAGAGACATCTTCCCAGTGTGGGACCCGTCCTACAGTCCCCCCCCCGGGTGGTCAAGAGACATCTTCCCAGTGTGGGACCCGTCATACAGTCCCCAGGTCCCCCCCCCCCCCGGGTGGTCAAGAGACATCTTCCCAGTGTGGGACCCGTCCTACAGTCCCCCCCCCCGGGTGGTCAAGAGACATCTTCCCAGTGTGGGACCCGTCCTACAGTCCCCAGGTCCCCCCCCCCCCCCCCCGGGTGGTCAAGAGACATCTCCCAGTGTGGGACCCGTCCTACAGTCCCCCCCCCCCCCCCCCCCGGGGTGGTCAAGAGACATCTTCATCTCAACTTGTGCAGTTCGAAGCTTTTCAGTTCAGGTGTACCGTTATTCTCTTGTATTGTGGTACTGTAATTAGTGTGTGTGTTCACCTGTTAG
>NW_025554108.1:0-5000 GCF_020424385.1 Procambarus clarkii
GTACTGAGAAGAGTGGTGGCTTTAAGCCAATATTCCAGCACCTCCCACTTAACTTTTGTGTTGCACTTCTTATTATTTTGCCTTAACGTAACTTTCATTGTGTCATTTAAGTATTCTTATTATTTTGATTCATTGATTTTATTATAAGAATTTGTTTGTGCATTATTTTCATGTTTTGATTTATTTAACGTAATTAAAATTTCATTGTTAAAGTTTTACTTGTGTTTTGTGTGTCTTCTCCTTACCTTACCACAGACGAAGTTCCAGTTTTTCTATTTTTTTTTATAACTATGTGACGAGGCCATACCTCTAGCATTAAACAGCCGAACACCAACGCGTTACCGTCACAAGTTATATGGGGGCCTGTCCTAGGAGCTTCACTCAGGTACTGGTGCTAAGTGGTAATTTATGGTAAGCGTATTTAACTTTGTTAACGTAGCTTTACTATTTTTCATTCAATTTCATTTTTTATAAGGTGCGGTGTATTGTGCATTACGAGAGTAACATATAGTGAAGGTGAGACAACTTTGGATTACGTGGTGACTGTAGGCCGCAGTCATACTCTTAATTGGTCATCTCTCCCTCCTTGTTATTACTCGTATTTACCATCTATGTCCCTTGAATATTTCTCATTCTGACAGATCATCATATTGGTACCCTGGTACTGTGGTCTGCCCCGGGTCAAGAGTACCCAATCTTCTGCAATCTGACTGTAGGAGGACAAAGAGGGCCATAGTTCCTCTAGCTCGAACTTTAGTTGCTGAATTGGGACCTCAGCAGCAGTTCTCGTCACCAGTTGACACCTCGCACCCCTACACGTCAGTCAGAGATGATGATACATACAACGGTAGGGAATTAGCTTATTTTTTCAGAGCACAAAAGTTCGCTAATTCTGTAAGTATCATATTAAATTCAGTAGGAAAAACTTGCTTTATGTCCTATAGAGACTTGGCAAGGTATGCCTACATTCTTGGACTACCAATTTTACTTTTGAAGCATTTAACTGTTTCATTTGTTTTCGAAACTTTGTTTCATTTGTTAGTAGGATTTTCTTGCCCTTATTCTCTTACATGAGTACCGGGTACAAGATTTCCTGCGCCCTTGATTTAATTTAATCATTTAATATCTTTCACTTAACGTTAATTGTTAAAGATCACACAGGATAGGTACCAGTTGCCACGTTGTCCTGTTTCTGACATTTCATTATTGAACATTCGTGTACCTTTATTTGCTAATTTCACCATGTTTCGTCTCCAAACTTTCCGTGCAAATCCAGCAGGTGAAATAGGGACTTTAAGTCGTGCCAAGAGGACTGAACTACAAACTCTTGCACATGAGTATCAACTAGAAGTTCCCTACCAAGCCAACAAAATGACCTACACAACCTGTTGCTGGATTACTATTTAGAGCAAGGTAAGATAGACTCTGAAACTCATGAAACTTACTATATTGCAGATAAAACTGATTTGGCAACGCTGAAACTCAAACTAGAGCTGGCCAAGATTGAACGTGAGCAGCAAAGGGAAGCAGCTGCTTTGAGGAGAGAGGAACAAGAACGAGAAATCACCCTCAGAGAACGTGAAGCTGCCTTGAGGAGAGAAGAACACGAACGTGGACTCGCCCTCCAGGAACGTGAGGTTGCACTACTCCAGGAGCGGGAACGAGTACAGCTTGAAACCAAACGACGCGAGTTGGAGATGCAACGCGAACATGACAAGCAACAAGCGACTCTGGCTCTAGAGTGTCGTCAACGGGAATACACGTTGGAAACTTCACACCTCGCTCAACGCCAGCAAGCTACTGCCAATCTTCCCGTCAGTTTTAATATATCACATGCAAGTAAGTTAATGCCATCCTTTGTAGAAGCAGAAGTTGATGTGTTCTTTACCACCTTTGAAACCCTTGCTAATCAACTTAGTTGGCCTGTCGACCAATGGGCCACACTTCTCAGAGTCCATCTTACAGGTAGAGCTGCAGTCACACTCAGTACTTTGGCGTCTGAGAATGACTACTACACTCTGAAACAAGCAGTGTTGGACGCCTACCTACTCTCTACTGAAAGTTATAGAAGGAAATTCCGTGACCACCTGAAGGCAAGTACCACTACCTTCCTCGAGTTTGCTAACACGAAACGGAGGTATTTCATGAAATGGCTGGAAGCAGCACATGTCTCTACTTTTACAGAACTCGTCAACCTGATGCTTGTTGAAGAATTCTTGAGACGTGTGCCGCCTCCTGTCCGCCTCTACTTAGCAGATAAAGAAGAAACCGACTACCTGAAGTGTGCTAAGTCGGCTGACACTTACAGCCTCATCCACCGGCTGACACCTGAACCATCCTCCAGTAAGAAGTCGTGGTACAGTTACGAGAAGGTGAGCCCCGATCAAGCTGGTTCACAACTGTACTGCAAGTATTGTAGACTCTATGGACATACCATAGACAAGTGTGGTAAGTCTCAATACAAGGGAACCACTGACCAACAACGACCCAAACCAACTCCTCCTAAGTCCGGTAAGCCTGTGATGAATGTTGGTGTTGATGTTAATGATCTTTCTCTTTTCAGTAACCACCTGTATACTGGAACTGTCTCTGCCAACGGTTCAAATCCGGAGGGACGTTTCAAATTGAAGATCTTGAGGGACACAGCGGCTCTACAATCGATCATCTTGAAGTCGGCTGTGCCCAACATAGTCTACACCGGGGAAACGGTCTTCATCACTGACCTCACTGCTACTACTCCATACCCTCTCGCCAGAGTCCACCTGGATTGTCCCTACGTGAACGGGGAAGTCCAAGTCGCCGTCAGGGAAAAGCCTTTTCCCATGCCTGGAGTGCAACTTCTCCTAGGCAACGACTTGGCAGAAGACCTGCAACCGACCAACCTGATCGTCATGGACAAACCCCAGGTGTGTAACTCTGTGCCCAGAAACCCTATTCTCGAGTATGTTCCAGCAGAGGTTCAAGAGAGTGATGAAGTTTCTCCTCCGGTTCTCGTGACCACCCGTGCACAAGCCGCACGTCCACAGCCAGCTGACTCTACTGCTACCGCTGTCCCTCAAGACCCTCAGAAACTACCCCCGCATCTGACCAAGTTGGAGTTCCGTAAGTTGCAGAGGGAAGATCTTACTTTAACACCATTGTTTTTCCGGGCTGAGACTCAACCCGACAGTATTCCTGGGTTCTTCCTAGAGAACGACTTGCTCTACCGCAGATATAGACCCAGTAAACTGAAGGAGGAGGACGATTGGGCCAACACCGAACAACTTGTGATTCCCACCAGCCTGCGGCCCACTATTCTACACCTGGCCCATGGAGCATTCTCCCACTACGGCTTCAACAAGACTTACCATGGGATTCGCCAAGACTACTACTGGCCAGGTATGGTAAATAACGTCAAACAGTACGTAAAACAGTGTCATACATGTCAGATGGCAGGCAAACCGAACGTCTCCATTCCCAGAGCACCACTGATTCCCATACAGGTGCCTGCGGAACCTTTCCACAGACTCATAATAGACTGTGTCGGTCCTTTACCTCGGACCAGTTCAGGTAACGCCTACATCCTAACCATCCTGTGTCCTACCACCAGATTTCCCATAGCAGTTCCAGTGAAGAACATCACGGCTGCTACGGTTATCAAACATCTATTGAAGATCTTCACTCAATACGGATTTCCCAGGGAGATTCAAAGTGACTGTGGCACCAACTTCACCAGTGATCTCTTCAAAAGGACACTGGAGGAGTTCAACATCAAACAGGTATTGTCCAGCCCCTATCATCCTGCTTCACAGGGTTCTCTTGAACGTAGTCATCAGACCATCAAAGCACTCTTGAAAAAGTTTTGTAGTGAAACCTCAAAGGATTGGGATAAGCAGATTGACCTAATAATGTGTATTTTCAGAAGTCTCCCCAATGAGTCCCTAGGAGTATCTCCTTATGAGATGCTCTACGGCCGTAAGTGCCGTACTCCCCTTAAGGCTTTCAAAGACTCTCTCAGAGATGCCACCTTCAGTGAGCATCAGAATGTGCCCCAGTTTCTTCAAAACCTTCAGCACATTCTAGAGAGAGTCCACCGCTTTGCCCATGATAATCTATTGAAAGCCCAGGTGAGAATGAAGACTCATTACGACCAGACCAGCAAAGTAAGAAAATTCAAGCCGGGAGACTTCGTCCTTGCTTATTTCCCTATCCCAGGTTCACCTTTACAAAACAGATTTTCAGGACCCTACTGCGTCAAAGAGTGCAGGAATAATAATAATTATGTGATAGAGACTCCAGATAGGCGGCGGAAGACCCAGCTGTGCCACGTCAACCTCCTGAAGCAATATAATGGTACTCCTCCCACTGTCTTGACTAACTATTCCACATTCACAGAACCCTACATCCACAGTGAGACCATCCCGGCTTCTTCTCCCGAAAGCACTGACAAGGAGTCGGCGCTTTCTAATTCCAAAATCCTTAATGATCTTCCCAAATGCTTTCAGGATAATACTCGTGCTCCTATGCCCTCTTCTAATTCCACTCTCACCTCGTCAGATAAGCCCTACATCCTCCATGTCGACGCCAATGGTACCGACGATGGTGGTGTCGTGATGCAGCAACGAGGCGAGAAGAATACACCTGTCAGCGACTACTGCTACAAGGAACGACGGAACAATTGGCAAGGAGCTACTCTTCCTCATCCTGAAGCTTCAGCACTTCACTCCACACCTGAAAAGTGCTCGGTCCACCATCAATACGGACCACACCACCCTACACCTCCTGCAGCACGCCCACTTCTCATCTCAACGTCTTCTACTATGGGCTTGCTAACTGCAGAAATTCAACCTGGAGACACGCTATACCAAGAGTCTGACAACATCTTAGCCCATGATCTCTCCAGAGTTTATGAAGTAGAAGCAACTCCATCCATTACTCCACCACATAACGACGTACTTCTTCCAGAACCGCAGGCTTCGGGGAGAGTTGTGACAATAATCTCCTTCAAGAGATTGAGCCTG
>NW_025554108.1:10000-33721 GCF_020424385.1 Procambarus clarkii
ACCAATTAATTCATGAAAACTTGGCTAATTAGGCAAATCGGGCCTTGCATAGTAGGCTGAGAAGTGCGTTCTGGCTACTACGTACGACATATATATATATATATATATATATATATATATATATATATATATATATATATATATATATATATATATATATATATATGTCGTACCTAGTAGCCAGAACTCACTTTTTGGCCTACTATTCAAGGCCCGATTTGCCTTATAAGCCAAGTTTTCCTGAATTAATATATTTTTTCTAATTTTTTTCTTATGAAATGATAAAGCTACCCATTTCATTATGTATGAGGTCAATTTTTTTTTATTGGAGTTAAAATTAACGTAGATATATGACCGAACCTAACCAACCCTACCTAACCTAACCTAACCTATATTTATAGGTAAGGTTAGGTTAGGTAGCCAAAAAAAGCTAGGTTAGGTTAGGTTAGGTAGGTTAGGTAGACGAAAAAACATTAATTCATGAAAACTTGGCTTATTAGGCAAATCGGGCCTTGAATAGTAGGCTGAGAAGTGCTTTCTGGCTATTAGGTACGACATATATATATATATATATATATATATATATATATATATATATATATATATATATATAAATGAGTTTAGGTTGATATAAAAACAGCTGCCTTGTATGGGATAATAGGGCTTCTGAAATTGTATTACCGTTTTTAAATTAATTACTATGATATCCTTTGTTTTTCTTTACAGCTCATAAAGAGAATGGACAGACAGCAAGAAAACAGCGACAGATTGATACAGGTAACATTTGATCTATGTTTATGTCCTTGAAGATAGTATAATAATGATGATGGTAGTTTGACCAATAACCTTTCATTAATTACAATTAATATCATTTTTGTATATTATTTCTTTCTTTGTCTTCCTTTCTTTATCATGTGATGTGTGGTTTGGTCATCATTCTCGCTGATTATTGGTGAACTGATATATTTCTTCTAGAGGTTAAATATAGTTATTTTTATGGTCCTTTATCTTCTTTTAACGCTTCTCTCCCCTTCTTGACAACACGAAGCCCAAACCAAAATCGAACAGCAACTATAGAATCGAACACCTATTACAACAACTAAACTAAAAAATGTAATATTAGCAGAGCCGTGACTAAAATATGATTCAACCCATCTACCGAACATCGAATTAGTCAGCAGTCCTCCTCAGAAAAAGAACTGTGGACCCAGCCAGAGATGGTGGTTTGGCAGTTTGCTGCCACCAGAGGCTGTCATGCTCATCACAACTCGAGACACCTGTGAATGTATCAACCCGTCCTCGACTCAACTCCATTACATCCAGCGGTCGACTCCACAGACGCATTCATAAATTTTAACATGCTGTTTATTCAAAACGGGAATTTTCTCAAGTATAAATTAATATTATAATAAATTGGCATATTGTGTATATATAGGCATAGGATAGGTTAGGTTAGGTGTTTAGGTTCTGTTGGCGATTATTTGTATTTGTAGTACGTGGGTGAAGCATTTATAGCATTGTGATTCGAACAAAATTCGTAAGTGAAGCACTTGTTCCGGATATGTTCGAACGTCAGCAGTTGTGAGTCGTGTGTAAACCGTATTTCATTCATAAACAGGGGGTTTGGCGCGTGCATGGAATCACTTTTGGATCTTTGTTTGGAGGACGGGCTGGAATATATATATTTCCAGTTCAAAATCAAAAGTTCGGACGCCAACTTAACCATTCAGCCCGTCCTCCAAACAAAGATCCAAAAGTGATTTTATGCATCCGCCAAACCCCCTGTTTATGAATGAAAAACGGTTTACACACGACTCACAACTGATTTCGTTCGAACACTTCTGGAACAAGTGCTTCACTGACGAGTTTTGTTTAAATCACAACGCTATAAATGCTTCGCCCACGTACAACAAATACAAATAATCGCCAACAGAACCAAAACACCTGACCTAACCTAACCTATGACTATTTATACACAATATGTTAATATATTATAATATTAATTTATACTTGAGAAAATTCCCGTTTTGAATGAACAGCATGTTAAAATTTATGAATGCGTCTGTGGGGTTGACCGCTGAATGTAATGGACTTGAGTCGAGGACGGGTTGAACCATTAGAGCAGTGCACAAAGTTCCTAACGCACATGTAACTGAATTCAATACTTACCACAGAAATTTAATATTAACAAACAACAAAATTCAACTAATACTAACTAGGTATTATAATATAATACCTAGTTATTATAATATAATACCTATAATATAATACCTCTGGCAGTCGAATCACCCACAAGTTTACTACCCATAGCTTCCTCAACTGTATGAACTCCTGCATGTTCATATTCATGCTCAAACCCATGAGCATACAGCTTGTCCTCCAAACAAAGACCCAAAAGTATTTCCATGCACCCGCCAAACAATTAACGTCCGAACACTTCCGGAACAAGTGCTTCACTGACGAATTTCGTTCGACCCACAACGCTGTAAATGCTTCACCCACATAAAACAAAATACAAATAATCGCCAACAGAACCTAAACACCTAACCTAACCTAACCTAACCTATGCCTATATATGCACAATATGCTAATATATTATAATATTAATTCATATTTTCCTGTTTTGAATGAAGTGCCTGTTAAAATTTATGAATGAGTCTGTGGGGTCGACTGCTGGATGGAATGGACTTGAGTCAAGGATGGGTTGGAGTATGAGCCCCTTAATAGTTATTTCCTTCAAACCCATGAGCTTGGGTATGAGCCTCCTGATAGTTCCTTCCTTCATACCCATGAGCTTGAGTATGAGCCTCCTGATAGTTCCTTCCTTCATACCCATGAGCTTGGGTATGAGCCCCCCTCCCCCCTGTTAGTTCCTTCATACTTTGGAAAATTTTACCCACTATATTTATATTATTATCTAAGAAATGTATTATTTCTATATTATATCAGAATCATTACAGATTCATTAAATACTACATCTGGATCCTACATAACAATGTCACTATGATCGCATACACCATAAGGCCCATGGTTCCTACATGACTTTGTGCATGATTTCTCAAGGATCTAAAAGCCTCTAGAACTGTGGGACATTTGGGGCTTGACTCTATTAATTTAAATATTAATGTAATGAAATTCTATTACGAAGGACCACCCGCTTTTATAGTAAAGAGGGAAACTAATAAAACATGATCATTGGAAAACTCCTAGATGAACCAGTAACTATGGATAAATGCTTGAGAATATGATCACTTATATAAATTAATGGGCTGTATAATTTAACTGAATCAAAGCCTCAAACACCTACATTGGGGGGTTATTACTGGAACTTCATATATGTCCAGGAACTAGTGTGGTTCGTGCACCAGTCCATTATGCAATAATCTAATCCTATGACCAATTATAGAATCGTTATATTTATCACCAATAAGAACATAGATTATAACATGGGAAATTAATAATTATAATAAACACATGTCAATCCAAAGAAACAGTGCTCTGCATGAATAATACTACAGATAATGGAATTTAAGGAATACGGAAAGGGTCTTAGCTTGAAGACGATTTCCAAGAAGTCGGTTACGACTCATCCTCGGAATCTCCTGGACTCATCATGGAACACTGGGAGATGATTAACACGGGAAATGACAGTTCGGAGAATTCTTCACACACGCTGTAAATCAAATTATATTCAGTAGCAACAGATTAAGCTGCTAGACATCTATGTTCAAGAAGATTAAATTAAATAATGAAGGTAAATAATAACCTGTGTTTTTTATAGTCGCTCTGCGTAACGACAAGCTACCCAGCTATAACCCCCTCCTAGATGATGCATCAAATGGGAATAAAGGTACTTAGCTAATAGGGCACTGTGTAAGTTAAGGCTTGCCGAAGTTCGCGTCCAAGGTTCAGGCGTCGTTGTAACAAACACATGGTGTCTAGCCTAGCCTAGATGTTGACGTGCTTCACTGGCCGGTCACGTTGGGCTACACGGAATCAAATTTAACAGGTTCCTGGCTGAATGTCAAATTAAATCTCTTGACAATTCAACACGTTGTGTAAAGTGACACTGACACCAGCTAAGTTATTGTCTGCATAGGTTCTTCACACCTTACAGTGGCGACTTTCATCTGGAGCTTTTGGTGGCGTCTACCCTGGTGGCTTGGGTAATGGCGTCTCTCTCTGAGCGCGTCGCCTCGTGTACTCGCGTCTCCCCTGCCCCGCTCCGCATCCTGCGTTTGATACACAAATTATTTACTTCGAATATTATCATTTCTCGCAGTTGTGATTGAAATGCTCGGATAAGGACGGGTTTATTATTCAGAGGAGTTAAATATTATTATTTGCCCGTTTTACGATGGTAAACGAGCAATGGAGATGAATTAAAGTCTCTCCAGGGCATTCACGCGTGACGTTAAATTTATTACCAGATAACAGTTATAACTATAAACGCTTTATTTGGCATTAGTTGGGGATCAGTTTATCTGTAATTAATTATCACACAGAACACCGTTGTTTTATTGAGAATCAAACTCAATTCTCAGACACTGGACATAGTTGTGTTTATTATAATGGAATCTGACGCAATACTGGCGTCTGGTGACGTAAGAATTCTAGCCTTATTGTACAGATGTAATTATTAGTACATGTGAACTCTACGTTTGGTTAATTTTAATCACTACAATGATTAGTAGATTTAGTAATAATTAATAATAATACAACAGTGTTGTATTTAGTGTTGGAAATTTCGAACATAACTCCGGGGGGAGAGTTCTAGGGTCGCAGTGTAATGTGGAGTACTGACACACCTATCCCGAAGTTGGTATTAATATTAGTATGTTAGTATGTTAGTACACACATAACGAATGTCCCGTATTTGTCAAGGACATACTAGAAACTTAAGTCTTGCTGATTTCATGTTAAATGGAACATGTTATTATGAATTACCTAAAGTTGATAATTAAGAAAGCTTACAATAACTCTGAGACTGGTGTCGCTATGACATGTAATGTGTATGTTACAATCTCTATGTCTGCAAACTTCTCAGGTACTCTAGATAAATAATGTTCTTTACAGCCTATACAACAATTAAAGATTTAAATCACACAATTCAAACAACAGAATCTATGGTGATGAGAATGTCCTGGGTCATAGTGACTTGTAATGGTTTGTTACTTGACATAACACCACAGTATCATCATAGTTATCTAAATTGGATGTAAAAGGAATTACTCTTGGTCAGAGCTGTAATAGGCTTGCAGTTTCCACTTACATTGTTGAGCAGCAGCTCTAGTGGGGCGGTTGCTCAGAGGATCAGAATTACTGTCCTCGGAAACTACTGGAGAAACTGGATCTGGTTGATGTTCTCGCTCAGCCAATTCAAGAGGAACCAGCTTCTCTAAAGTTTTTAGAGTAGTGTTGCCTCGGCATAAAACTTTCACTACTCTCAGGACACCTTGATGATCTGGATGAATGGCAACAATTTTGCCTATGGGCCACTCTGACCTTGGTCCATCACTGTCGACTAGTACTAGGTCCCCTGGTTTTAGTTGCACTTTATTATAGGGACTCTAAGCTCCGTAGTGGTACTCTCGTAGAGCTGTAAGGTATTCTCGAGTCCACACCTCATTCCACCTGTTAATAACCCTTGAGAGATGCTGATAGCTTTCCACCAAGTCACCTCTGGTCACATGTGACGGGTCTACGGGGTCCTCTTCGGTTAAAGGGATGAGAGGGCTCAGTAGACATCCATGGATCAAGTGTGAGGGACTCAGAGGTTCTCTCTGGGTGAAATCGTCAGGCAGGTATGTTAATGGGCGGTTATTGACTCGCGCCTCGATTTCCACAACAATGGTTTGGAGCTCGGAGTAACTGACCTTTTGTCTGTGTAAAGTTTTTCTTAAACACTTCTTGACTGTGACTACCATTCGCTCATAGAACCCACCTTGCCAAGGGGCTCTTGGTGCTATAAATTTCCAGTGACATTGTCGTCTCTGCAGGACTGACTGTACTTCTGGGTGGTTCCAGACTTCTCGTAGACAAGCTTCTCCTGCCACAAAATTGGAACCATTGTCCGATATAATTAATTTGGGACAAGATCTGCGCTAGGCCTGGATGAAGGCTTCAGCACTCATATCTGAAGTCACTTCTAAATGTACGCCTCTGGTTGTAACACACGTAAAGAGACAAATGTATGCTTTCACTGGTATCTTGTCTGGGTTGCCAGTGAGAAGTAAGGCTCCTGTGTAATCAACACCAGTGGTTTCAAAAGGACGAAGATGAACCACTCTTTCTTCAGGGAGTGGTGGAGGTCCTGGGTAAGGACGTACTCTAGCATCGTATCTTTTACAGATTACACAGAATTTAATAATTGACTTAACTGTCTGACGACCTTGAGGAAGCCAGTACTTTTGTCTAAGGTCGGTGAGAGTATCTAACACTCCACCATGTAAAGTACCATATTGATGGTGATGCAAAACAAGAAGTTTAGTGATGATGTGGTGACGAGGTAGAAGAATTGGATTCTTTGTGTCCAAATCAATTTTTGCATGAAGCAAACGTCCTCCACATCTTAGTATATTATGAGTGTTGGCATCATACCAGATACCTAGAGACTTAGTTAATTTATCTGGAAGATTTTCATATTCGCTTCCATATGTCTCTTGTTGTGCACGTTTGATCCAGTAGAGGATGGGATTGGGAAACTTATGTCGAATTCCTATCTTAGCAAGAAAGTCAAACACATGTGCAGTCACTCTTAATAACTTACTTAAGTTAGAATAATTGTGAGGATCAATGGCTAAGATTCGTTGAGGTTCTGGTTCTTTCATGGGAGTGGTGATATTGGTCACTATGACTTGTGGCTTTTGTTTGGGCCACTGACCACCAACAAGCCATGAAGGTCCATTGAACCACAGCGAAGATTTGATAAGGACTTTTATCGTTAACCCTCGAGATAAATAATCTGCAGGATTGTCCTTAGTAGGAACATGTCTGAATTTATATCCAGCAGATAACTCATGAATCTCCCTAACACGATTACTAACGTAGGGAGTTTTATTGTTGTTGTTTCTTACCCATTGTAAGACTGCCTCGTTGTCTGACCACACGACAATCTCACCAAAGTGGATATTACTGAGTGTTTTTGTCAGGCAATGAGCCAATCTTACTCCCACCAGCAATGCAGTCAACTCCATTTGAGGTAAAAATCTCTTCTTAATGGGAGCAACTCTTGCTTTAGATGTGAGCAAAATTGATTGTGCACTGTTAACTAAGTAGGCTACTGCGCCGTATGCTTTGCCAGAGGCATCGCAGAAAACGTGCAAATTGGTGGGTAAGTTTGGTCCTGAAGCATTACGAGGAAATTTCAAAACATCTAACTGATTGAAATCCGTTGAGAGTATCTGTCATTTAGCTTGTAACTCACTTGGTAACGGATCATCCCATCCCATATGTTTCTGCCAGCACTCCTGCATTAGGAGTTTGCCCCTTATTAATATAGGACTAAGTAAGCCTAAAGGGTCAAATGGTTGACTGACAAACGAGAGCAGTGTTCTCATGGTAAGGGTTGAGTTATCGGTTTGTACTGACTTGATATTCATCTCGTCAGTACTGGTGTTCCATTCCACGCCTAGAACCTTTAATTGCTTGGGTACCTGATAACCTGGAAATTCTTTCTCGATTACCTGGTTGAGCAGTTTATTATTTGAGGCCCATGACTGTAGTGGCATATTGGCTCCTAATAGCTCACGGTTAGCCTCATGGTAGATTTCTACCAAATTAGTTTGATCATTAGTTGTTCCCTGGAAATTGTCGACATACAAGTTGTCGCTAATGTCTGCCTTATAAGGGCTATTCGATTTCCTCATATGTGTGCCTAATGTTGCTTGCAAAAGAAACGGTGAGGACGTAGCTCCGAATAATACTGAGGCAAAACGATATGTGATGACTTCACTGTTAGGATCCAGTGGGTCCTTAATCCAGAGAAATTTTGTGTAGTTACGATCTTCCTCCTGCAAACCTACTCGGAGGAAAGCTTTGCTGATATCAGCAGTATAGGCGAAAATACCAGTGCGAAATCGTAACAGCACATCATGTAGCCTTTGTGTTAGGCTAGGTCCCGTTTGGAGACATTCATTTAAAGACACACTGCTTGGCTTTACTTTAGCACTACAGTTAAAGACAATACGAATAGGTGTTGTCAATGAGTCTTTCACCACAGCGTGATGAGGTAAATAATTACCTAATTTTCGGTCATCGTTATCAACAACTTCAATAAATTTACTGTTAAGTTGTTGTTGGATGAGTTGATGATACATGTTCAGTTTGTCTGGCTGCTTCTGTAGTCCTGCTAATTGAGACTGCAATTGTGAGGCTGCCATAAAATAATTAACTGGAAGTTGTGGATGATTCAACTTCCATGGGAGTCTTACCCAGTATTGTTTATTTTTATAGACAACTGTATCCAGATATTGCTGGTAAGTCCACATATCATCAGGGCTTGGTTGTTCAGGGATGATACCTAAAGTGTCATCCCACAAACGATGTACAGGTGGATCAGACTCAATATCTTCAGATATCTCTCTGAAACGTAGGGGTGACTGTTCCAAGCCTAGTCACGCCACTATTATGTTATTAGATTGTTGGTTTGTTGACGCTGGATTTTGTCGGAAAAGCACCAGTCCCGTAAGCAATTTGCCTCCAGCAGACGACAACAAATTCATTCCATGTTGTCTGGTGCATCCAGTTATAAATTTGTAATAATGATCCGCGCCTATAAGTATTCCAACATCTGTGAGGCAGTCAGAATTTATTTTATATTCTGCTAGCCTCATGCGGTTTCGTCTAAGATGTCTCGCAGTGCGAGCTAACCCTGTGACCTGTAGGTCTGTAGGAAGTTTATCTACTACTACCGCTTGTATTGGACTAGTGGAAGATCCAAGTCTCACTAATACCTTAACTACTTGGTATTCACGAGGTCCACTATTGGTCAAGAAACCAGAAATATTTAACCTCACACTTTTGGTAGGTTTTAAATTTAACTGCTCTACTAACTGTTGTGTAATGAAGGTTTTCTGTGATCCTTGATCAAAAAGACCTCTAGTGTTAACTCTAGATCTTCGGTTTATTAGTCTAAGTTGAGCTGTAGGCAGAGTGGTATTATTGCCTGACTCAGTAGCAAGTACATTTATTTCTTGATGTACTTTGCAATAATGCACTGTGGTAGAATTCGTGGAACTCTCCCCAGTGGTCATGGTTGTTGTAGAAGATTTTCTACATAAGGCGTAGTGATGTACACTTTGGTTGCATCTGTTGCAGGAACGTAGCTGCACTACACATTTTTTGGGATCATGAGAGCCCATGCACCTGGTGCACTTGTGTATTTCTTGCAACCTTTTAATCCTAGTATTATAAGCAGGATAAACAGAGCATTGGTAGGTGGCATGTCCTTGATTACAAAACAGACATCTTCTCTGGTTAATTGACTTGGTCTCTTTAGTAGACAAGTCATTGGTTATCTCAGAAGGAGACACCGAATAAGTACCTACATTTCCACTTCTTTTCCCAGTGGATGGAGTAGTCTTGGATTTATATTTACTAAACTTATTCAAAGCCTGTTTAGGTTTGACTGAAGTGTCAGTATTAGTTGGTTTAGACTCAGGTTTAATTTTATCATGAGTCTTCAACCTGTTAACCGTTATTCTCAGTCCCTCGAATATTTGGTCAAGAGTGAGAAATTCGGTATTATAGTGTGAGCAGAGCTCTGTTAAGACATTTCGAGGTAATTTCCTCTGCAAAAGTAACTTGATTGAACATTCTGAAGCTGGTATGTTAACTTTAGTACCTAAGGCCTTTACTAGAGACTCTACTTCTAGTCTGAAGCTTTGAAGTGACTCTGGTCTACTATTTGGTGCATTCAGATCTAGCAATTGGTAATAGAGGGTAGCTATACTCAACTCTTTGTTGCAATAGTTTAACTTCAACAGTTTTATAGCTTCCTCATAATTACTCTCATTGAGAGTTAGGTTATGTATGACCTTTTTAGCCTCTCCTTTGAGAAGACTAAGCAGGTATGAGAATTTAGAAACCTTGTCAAGAGACTGTTTCTTGTGTATATGAACTTCAAATGAAGTCCAAAAATTATCCCAATTTTCTGTATCTAATCCTGAAAATGTAGGTAAGTCTAAAGTAGGTAAACAAACCTCTGGTAGTTGGGTATTGAATTGAGACCCTGTGTTACTGGTATTGGATCCAGATTGTTTTGCTAATTTAGATAGCATGTAAAGTTTATCTTGAGTCTCATCTTCATACTGGGAGATACCGTCTACAATTTGACTTACTTCATCAGGATCAGTATCTGTGGTATTCAGTAGAGTAAGATAAGACTGACTTGCAGACTTGACTTGATCAAATTTGAGATCAGCTACTCTTACTGATGTCTCTAAGTGATAAGAGTCAATGGGAGTTTCTTTAGATAAGCCCTCAGCCTTGTTAATTAGTCTGGTTAAATGACCTTTAAGGCCAATATAGGTTCTCCTTAATTGCTCAGGAGTAGCCATGTTGGGCTTGGGTCCAAACTTCATGGGATTAGTATATATATTACTAATGAAGCTTGGGTACTTGCTCATTAGTAGACAAGTAACATTAAATGTAGTCTAATTTAAGGTGGCTAATTTATACTCTACCTCACTTGAGGTTAAATGTACCTACCTACCAACAAGTAGCTAGATATTTTGTGCATTGTCTGAACTTCACCATTAGTTCTCGTCCGGTTAGCTCTTCTATATCACCCTCAGAGGTAATGGGGATTATCCAGCAATACACAAAATAGATACATACAATAATGAGTACAAGAGAAATATTATGGAGACACTCCAATCAGAGTTATCTCAAAATTTAATCCCACCCTGGATAGGGTCAGCACAAATAGTATAATACATACACTACTGACTAGCTTAAATCTAGTCGTGATAATTCCTAACTAAGAACTATAAATTTATTTAGTCTGGGCTTGTACCAAATTCAGCACAATCTCAGCCTAAATTCTACCTAATAAGATTGGTAAAGATTATTGTGGTGCAGTAAGGTGAATATAATTGTGCTGTATTTTTGTTTTTTTTGTTTTTATAAGGGTGCACTTGCACACACAAGTGAAAACATATAAAGGTTATGAGCTGATGCTCCTGGTGACCTAAAGATTCTTACTTCAGTATGAAGTGTAGGCCTAAGTGTTGTGGGCAATTAACTGTGTCCCACTAGTGCTACCTTGTACATGAGGTGAAAGTAGCAATGAATTGGTGTGACTTAGACTAACTTATGTGTTACGCTGTTGGCAGACACAATTAATTAAATGGTTAGTCTAGATTACATCACACAAGGATTAGTTATTAATGATTAGTATTTATAATTATAATTTATGTTTATCCGGTACGATAAGGACCATATTGTGGGACATTTGGGGCTTGACTCTATTTATTTAAATATTAATGTAATGAAATTCTATTACGAAGGACCACCCGCTTTTATAGTAAAGAGGGAAACTAATAAAACATGATCATTGGAAAATTCCTAGATGAACCAGTAACTATTGATAAATGCTAGAGAATATGATCACTTATATAAATTAATGGGCTGTATAATTTAACTGAATCAAAGCCTCAAACACCTACATTCGGGGGTTATTACTGGAACTTCATATATGTCCAGGAACTAGTGTGGTTCGTGCACCAGTCCATTATGCAATAATCTAATCCTATGACCAATTATAGAATCGTTATATTTATCACCAATAAGAACATAGATTATAACATGGGAAATTAATAATTATAATAAACACATGTCAATCCAAAGAAACAGTGCTCTGCATGAATAATACTACAGATAATGGAATTTAAAGAATACGGAAAGGGTCTCAGCTTGAAGACAATTTCCAAGAAGTCGGTTACGACTCATCCTCGGAATCTCCTGGACTCATCATGGAACACTGGGAGATGATTAAGGGGGCGTCTGGTTATTATAATGAAAGTTGTTCAATGTCAACCAATATTATTTTTCTAGTTGTATATGAAAAGTGCTTAAATTGTCCCAAGTTTCAGTACTGCAGCGTAAATAGAAAGGGAGTTTTTTTTTTTTTTTTTTTTTGAACGTTTTTTACACATTTTCAAGTCCACACTTCAGAACACACGTTTCAGATAAAATTATTCTGTGACACTTTTCTGACACATTAGCATATAATAAAGGATTTGGGGATTTAGAATTTCCAAAACATCTTTAGTTTTCCTAATACAAATGTTCAAAGTTCCCCAAAATTTTTTTGCAAATATGGCATGTTTATTGCTATTATAAAATCAATAAATGAACTTAGAGAAAAATGAAAGCCCCCCAATGTAGAGACATGCCCTCCACATATACTGTGTAAGTTTCATGTAAATTGAATAAAAAAAGAATGAGTTTTGTAAACGTTTGTGTCAATTGAAAAAAAAACAGAAATGAATAAAGTCTAAGGTTCTAAAATCTGTGGCTGAGGTTGACATCAACCAATTTTCTCCAAAATTGGCATCCTTACAGATAGGCTTACGTACAGTCAGGTGTTTAAGTTTGATGCAAATCGCCCCAAAAAAAATGAAAAAAAAAAATATTTAAAAAAAAAAAAGGAAAAAAATTCCTTTATTTTTTTTTTTTCCTTAATTTTTTTTTCCAATTAAACTAATAATAATATTTGTTTAATATATGCTATTGTGATAGCAAAGAGTTGTAGTTATGATTTCAGTTGACACTTTTGATTGATAATCGATTTTGACCATTTTTGCATAATTTTCATAACTACTTCAATATTTTTTTTCTCCCTTCCTATTTATGCTACAATGCTGAAACTTGGACCAGATGAAACACTTTTCATATAGAACTTGTCAAAAAGTTTGATTGAAATCGAATGAGTTTTCATTTTTGCATTTTTGGACCCAGATGCCAACCAGACGCCCCCTTAACACGGGAAATGACAGCTCGGAGAATTCTTCACACACGCTGTAAATCAAATTATATTCAGTAGCAACAGATTAAGCTGCTAGACATCTATGTTCAAGAAGATTAAATTAAATAATGAAGGTAAATAATAACCTGTGGTTTTTTATAGTCGCTCTGCGTAACGACAAGCTACCCAGCTATAACCCCCTCCTAGATGATGCATCAAATGGGAATAAAGGTACTTAGCTAATAGGGCACTGTGTAAGTTAAGGCTTGCCGAAGTTCGCGTCCAAGGTTCAGGCGTCGTTGTAACAAACACATGGTGTCTAGCCTAGCCTAGATGTTGACGTGCTTCACTGGCCGGTCACGTTGGGCTACACGGAATCAAATTTAACAGGTTCCTGGCTGAATGTCAAATTAAATCTCTTGACAATTCAACACGTTGTGTAAAGTGACACTGACACCAGCTAAGTTATTGTCTGCAAAGGTTCTTCACACCTCACAGTGGCGACTTTCATCTGGAGCTCTTGGTGGCGTCTACCCTGGTGGCTTGGGTAATGGCGTCTCTCTCTGAGCGCGTCGCCTCGTGTACTCGCGTCTCCCCTGCCCCGCTCCGCGTCTCGCGTTTGATACACAAATTATTTACTACGAATATTATCATTTCTCGCAGTTGTGATTGAAATGCTCGGATAAGGACGTTTTTATTATTCAGAGGAGTTAAATATTATTATTTGCCCGTTTTACGATGGTAAACGAGCAATGGAGATGAATTAAAGTCTCTCCAGGGCATTCACGCGTGACGTTAAATTTATTACCAAATAACAGTTATAACTATAAACGCTTTATTTGGCATTAGTTGGGGATCAGTTTATCTGTAATTAATTATCACACAGAACACCGTTGTTTTATAGAGAATCAAACTCAATTCTCAGACACTGGACATAGTTGTGTTTATTATAATGGAATCTGACGCAATACTGGCGTCTGGTGACGTAAGAATTCTAGCCTTATTGTACAGATGTAATTATTAGTACATGTGAACTCTACGTTTGGTTAATTTTAATCACTGCAATGATTAGTAGATTTAGTAATAATTAATAATAATACAACAGTGTTGTATTTAGTGTTGGAAATTTCCAACAAGAACAATATCTTAATTAAAAAACTATTGGAACAATCAATTGATTTCCGGTAAGGATTAAGTCAAATCCTTAATAAGAATCAATAGTATTATTAAGTACTACTTATAAAATATAAATTTTATATCTAATTATATTATAATCACATCTTATCTCAATCATATGTCTACACAGTAAAAATAATCAATAAATATACCTTGAAGGCTACCCTCTCTAGGGAGGAGGGAACTTCAAGTGACCTAAGGGGGCGCCCTGGAGCAAAACGTATGTTTACAAACAGAGTGATCATGTGATGCGGAGCCTTGCAAACATTTTCAGTAAAGGACACCATACTAACTTATCATTATCACCAGTGATTACTCTCTAGAACTGGGAGAGTACCTGGACTAAATCTATAAGGACAAATTCCCAGTATTTTATCTAAATAAGAGTGCAGAGTGGAGCACACCAAGTGATGCTGCCTCCACCTCCTCAATCAACATTTTATAATCCTACTGTAAACACAACTAAGGACCTAATCAATTACCAAAGCTACCAGAATAATAAACAGCAAAGCTGTGACATAAAATATAGTGCCTAAACTCTACAGGAGAGTTATCTTGTCTGGCAACTTCTCAGGCGGCACTGACATTTAGATTAAGTATACTGAGTGTTACTGTAGTGTGTTGATTGGCCAATTGCATGCTTGTATAACCTTAATCTATTCAGTTAAACTGTTTGTCGTTACAGAGTGGGGCAATGCCCCATATATCGGTAAGTTATTATTAATCTTTCAGCCACTGAATCTTTTCAAGTATCTGGACATTCATTAATTCAACCTCATTCATTGAAAGTCAAGCTTGACTGAATCTTTTCATGTAAATTGAATATATATGTAGATATAATTGATAATATACATTAAGTTAACAATTGCTTACTTAGTTATCTCTAATTTATCATATTATCTGTTTATCATATTGAATATAATCTCTTGTGCCTAGATACCAACACTTTGACCCAATTCAAGGTTCTTTGATTGCATATTCCTATATATTATACCTCTATAATACAAATTGTTGTTTTTATTAGTATGTGAATATTGGCTGTTGTAGTTATGGTGCTAGTCAAGCTCGACTGTGTATATGTTTTGATCCTTGATATTAACAGAACCAGTGTTCAGTTATAGAATTGAGTTTATTTAATCTTATTCTTGCATTAACAATACAAGCTGATGTGTTGAATTATCTGCAGGTGGATTGTAGATTTTCAATCAACTTCTCCATTCACCCTTAGGGACCCAACCTGCCCCTTTCATCCCACAGTCTGTCAATAGGACAAGAGGAGCTAGGCTTTACAACCCTAGCTAGGTACTTTTAGTTGTATTAATTTTGCATACATTATTTTTTTAATTTAGTTCAGTATAAGTCCAAAGTAGTTCTCCTCGTATATCAATCCCGACAATTTTCCCTCACATAACCATGAGCTTGGGTATGAGCCCCCTGACAGTTCCTTCCTTAATATCCATGAGCTTGAGGTATGAGCCCCCCTGATAGTTCCTTCATACCCATGAACTTGGGTAGGAGCCCCCTGATAGTTCATTCCTTTATACCCATGAGGACTAAACTTACCAGAAGTGCTTAAATGGCTGCCTCCTCCCTTGGCCACATTTGGTCAAATAAGCTCAAAAGAAGTACTGAGGCATTAGAAGAAAAAGAGAATGCAGATGGGGTATTCACGGACTTTGCAAAGGCATTTGATAAATGTGACCATGGAGTGATAACACACAAACTAAGAATAATATAAATAACAGATGAAGTAAGGGGATGGATATTAAATTTGTTGTCGATCAGAACACAGAGTAACAGTCAATCAAATCAAATAGTCCAAGTGCAGTTATAAGCTTTGTACCTCAGGGTACAGTCCTTGCACCACTGCTTTTCTTTATTCTCATATCAGATATAGGTTCAAATACAAGTCACAGCTTCGTATCATCCTCTGCAGATGACACAAATATCAGCATGAAAATTATTTCTGTTGAAGACATTGAAAAACTACAAGCAGATACTAATAAAGTTTTCGACTGGGCAGCAGAAAATAACATGTTTAACAGTGATGAATTCCATGCTCTTGGGTTCGGTAAAAATGAAGACCTTAAACATAATTCAGCGTACAAAACACAATCAAATCTGCCCATAGTAGGAAAGCAGTATGTCAAGGATCTGAGAATAATGATGTCTGACGACCTAACGTTTAGGGAGCATAACCAAGCAAATATTGCATCAGCCAGAAAATTTATAGGAAGAGTTATGAAAACCTTTAAATCCAGGGATCCCATCACAATGGTTGTACTCTTCAAATGTGCTGTCTCGATACTCACTTCCCTCTTCAGAGCAGAAGAGATTGCTGAAATAGAGGGGATACAAAGAACACATGGCATACATTGACACTATAAAATACATAAACTATTGGGACTGTCTCAAAGCTTTTAAAATGTGCTCTCTAGAAAGAAGAAGAGCGAGAGAGAGGTATCGAATTATATATAAACTGAAAATACTTGAGGCCAGGTCCCAAATTTTCACAGTAAAATAACATATTGGAGCAAATGATATGGAAAGAAATGCAGAATAGACCAGTGAAGAGCAGGGGGTGCCATAGACACAATCAGAGAACACTATGAACATCAGTGGTCCGCGGTTGTTTAATATCCTCCCAGTGAATATAAGAAATATTGCCAGAACAAAAGTGGAAACTTCAAGAAAAAACTGGACAGTTTTCTTCAAGAAATTCCGGACCAACCAGGCTGTAGTTGATATGTGGGCCTGCGGGCCGCTCCAAGCAACAGCCTGTTGGATCAATCTCTCATAAGTCAAGTCTGGCTTGGGGAGTAGAACTCCCAGAACCCCATCCAAGTACAATTTAGATGCAAACTTCGGGAAATAACTACTGATGGTACAACAGATCACTGACAAACATCATCATCTACTGTTAGAACAAGGAAAATTAGCTTCAGACTACACAATCAGGCCTCCATAAGCAGTTTAATGAAGTTGTCAGCAACAAGTTTAGGAGACTAAAACCGGTTGCATGGAAAATATTAAACTCACATACAAACATTTCCTTACAAAACGCAGAGCCTCTGTAACATGCACTGTTCAGCTAACTCAACAAGTCTCTACCAAAAGCCTAAACAACCCATGGCTTACAAAAGGTATACATTAATCACTCAACAAAAAACATGAATATAAACAGAAACACCGGATAAGGCTCTTTCCCAAAGAGGTACTCTTCAATAATATTGAATATAATGAAAAGAGTTTGAATAAACTACCATGAGGATAGTTTCTTAAGGTGGCGTTTGTGGGGCGTATACTCACGACGCACCCCTAGGAGGCCCCGGCAAGATCGGCGATAGCTTCTTGTTGGGTGTCCTGCCTCTAATTGTGGCTCCGTGGTGGGTGTGGGGGCACATTCGTGAATGAATTCTTCTTTTCGTCATGATGATAAACCCTGTTTCGGCTGCGTCTGGTTTACCTTCTCAGGCTCGTGGGGTGGGCGACCAAGCCCCCGAGTCGGTCCGTTTTGGAAGACCAGGCTCTGTAGCCTCCGCTGCATTGGGCCCCGACCTTACTCCTCCTTTGGCCTCTCTGACTCCTTCCCCTGGCTCCCCTCCCTCCTCTGTGGTTGGGTCGAGCCCCAAGCCCCCAGTGGTGACTACCTCGTCCCCTGGCACGGCTCCTTCTCTAGTTGTAACTACTGCGCCTTTTAACCCCTCTCTCTCTGGGGGTTCTCACCGCCGTCCTTGTCACGGCCGCCCTCGCTCGATTCCTTCCAGTTCTGCTACCTATCAAGCCTTGTTTGGTCCCGCTTCGTGGGCCAAATATTTGGATCTCCTCCCTCTTGACTCTGCGCCTCCTGACGATTTCTCCCTCCATCGACATCTCGTTGATTCCGTGGATGCCTCCATTACTTTCAACCCCACTCGTCTCGGTACACGTGTCGTTGCTGCTCCTTCTCAGGATGCTGCTTCCCGCTTGGCTGCCTTATCCTGCCTTGGTGAGACCCCTGTTCGGGTCTCGAAGAACGCTCAGTTGAATGCCAGTGTTGGCACTATTTTGCTCCCGCCCCATGTTGCGACCGGAGTTCGGGACCTGCGCGACTGCCACGACGATATTCAACATATCCTTGCTGCCCAGGGCCATTCTATTCTCCAGGTGGACACGTTTACTCGTCCCCCTCGTGGTAGTCGTCGTCAACCCCTCCGGGTTGTGAAGATTACCTTTGATGGTAAGACCCTTCCACCCTCTGTCATTCTTGCTGGTGCCAGGTGCTCTGTCCAGGAGTACATTCCTTCTCCTCGGCTCTGCAACAAGTGCTGGAGGTTTGGGCATGGTGCCCTCCGCTGCTCCGGGACTGTCTCTCTCTGTCCTTTGTGTGGTGGCGAAGGTCACTCTAAGTCGGAGTGCACTTCTCCCCAGGCTCGTTGCCTCAACTGCGGTGAGGCCCATCCTACCTTCTCCCGTGCGTGTGTCCATTACAAGCTTGAGGCAGCCGTCCTCAACTTGAAGCACCGGGAGCGTTTATCTTTTCCCGAGGCGAGACGCCAGGTTCGCCGGCTCCCGCCTTATGCTAATATCTCTTATGCTCGCGTGTTGCGCTCTTCCTCTCCTCGTCCTTCCCCCCTTCCTCAGACTCACAACCGTTTCCGGGCCTTGGACCCTGATGCGCCCACTGCCCCCTCCTTTGTTCCTTTGGGTTCTCTCCCGAAGGATCCTCCTCCTGGTCCTCTGTCTGGGGTTCCCCTTCCTTCTACCCGGTCTGTCGTGTCTCCTGTGTCTTCTTCCTCGTCCCCCTCCGATCCTCCTTCCCATCCTCTTCCTCCATCTATCGGCTCTCCCCACCGCCTGTCGGTGCGGGCGGATGTCCATCGCTCTCCTAACGGCCGTCGTGTGTGCTCTCGTTCGGCTTCTCCTGTTGAGACACTGGAATCCGTTGCCCAGTACGTAGTTGCTGGGACACCGGTCTCTTTAAGTCAGAAGCGTAAGCCTGGCTCCTCTCCTTTCTCTTCCCCGGCAGGTAAGAAGGCTTCGCTTTCTTCCTCAGCTCCTACTTCTGGCTCTGTTGCTCCTTCCCCTCCCGTTTCAGTGATTAGGCCCCCTGTTCCTGCTATGGAGGTTTCTTTGGCCCCTGCTTTCCTTTCGGTTGCTGCTCTTGCTGGGATGCGCTCCCCTCTTTCTACTCCCCCTCTTCCTGCTGCTGTCCTTGACTGCTCCTCTCCGTTGTCTCCTCCTCTTCCTCCTCCTCCTCCTCCTCCTCCGGACCCCGCCCGCCCACCTCTGATCTCTTCTCCCGTTTCCTTCCCTCCGTCTTTGCTCAGTTTACCCATGCCCCCTAACCCTGACTTTGCTGACCCTGGTCCCGACCCTGATATTCTTTAACGTGCTCTGTTGCTCTTTCGCCTTTGTTTCTTCCTTGTTCTCTGTTTTTGTCCTTTCTCTTCTCGTCGTTGTCCATTCTTCAATGGAACGTTCGAGGTTATTACGCCAATTTCCTCGAACTCCAACTTCTGATTCCACGGTTTTCGCCCCTTTGTGTCTGTCTCCAGGAGCCAATGCTTGGTGCTCGTCCTGGTCGTTTTCGTGGCTATTCCTTTCTCTCCCCCCCCCCCCAGCCATTGCTGAGGCTTCTAATTCTTCTGCCCTCCTGATTCGTGCTGATGTTCCCTTTGTTCCTTTGCCTTTTCCTTCGCCTCTCCATTGTTCTGCTGCTCGTATCTTTGTGGGGAAATGGTACACAGTTTGTTCCATTTATCTCCCCCCGAGTGTCCCGCTCTCTCTTCCTGATTTGAAACACCTCCTAGACTCCTTGCCGGAGCCTGTGCTCCTGCTGGGTGACTTCAATTGTCGTCATTCTCTTTGGGGTGACGTTCTGACGAATACCCGGGGTCGCCTCCTTGAGCCGTTTCTCCTCTCTTCTGAATTCTGGTGAGCCCACTCATTTGGACTCTCGGACTCGCACCCTTTCTTGTCTTGATCTTTCTCTCTGCTCTTCTTCTCTTTACTTAGATTTCACGTGGCAGGTTCTTGATGACCTCCATGGAAGTGATCATTTCCCCATCCTTGTTTCCTTTTTTCTCTTTTCGCCCTTCCCTCTCTTTCCCTAGGTGGCAGTTTGCTAAGGCAGACTGGACCCTATTTACCCTCAGTGCTGCTCTCTCTGACCTCTCCCTTCTGCCTCTCTCTCGCGCTTGTTGGATATTTCCAACACCGAATACAACACTGTTGTATTCTCATCACTTATTACTAATTATACTAATTATTGTAGTAAGTAAAATTAACAACACGTAGAATTCTCATGTACTAATAATTTCATCTGTGCAGTAGGCTAGAATTCTCACGTCACCTGACGCCAGTATTGCGTCAGATTTCCTTACAGTAAACACATTATATCCAATGTATGTGAGAATTAAATTCGATTCTCTATACCTAAGGCATTCTGTATGATAACTAATTGCAGATGAATTGACTTCCAGCTAAAAGCCGAATAGAGCGTTGGAGTCATAGCGTCTATCTCGTAATAACGTTAACGTCACCAGTGAATGCCATGGGGAGACATTAATTCCTCTCCCTTATATATTTACTGTTCTTAAATTGGTAAATAATAACAATTTCCTCCTCTAAATAATAAACCCGTCCAGTCTTCAACGTTTCAAGCGTAAATGCGAGAAATATTAATGTTCGTGACAATAATTTGTTTTATGAACGCGGATGCGGCGTGGGTAGAGGAAGGCCAACTCAGTACACGTGGAGAGCCGCTTAGAGGCAGACCTGCGCATACCGTACTCATAAGGAGACGCCATTGTCCAGCCAATAGGGCAGACGTTATCCATCCTCAGATGAAAGTCGCCACTGTGAGGCGTGAATAACCTTGCAGATAATATCTTCAGCTAGTGCTGGTGTCAAATAAGGAACCTTTTAACCTGGTTCTTGACGACACGTGACCGGCCAGCAAAGCGCGTCACTATCCAGGATAGTTCTAACCGGAGCCTGGGACGCGAAGCACGGCAATCTTAATACTTATACAGTGCCCACAGCTAAGTATATTCCTTTATGTGATGCATCGGGTAAAAGTTTAATGGTAGCTGGGTGATTGTCCGTTATGACGCACGATAACATCTAATAACAGGTGATTAAATTTTGTCACCTGTAACTCTCAATTTCTTGAATATAGATTTAGTAGTTAAATTAGTTGCTACTGTAAATATTTGTCTTGCAGCACGAGAGAGGAACTCTCCATGCCGCCTTCTCCCATGTTAATCCGTCCCTTTCGTCAGCCGACCGAGTCCAGAGAATAAGAGGAACTTCCATGGCTTGTCTAAAGGAATCATCATTAAGCTAAGATTATATTTTCTTTATGATTCTATTGCAATTTCTTATGTGCAGAATCCCTCAGGATTAATATGTGGTTTACTGTAACTCTCATTACTATACTCATAATCTATGTTCCCATCTATCGTAATGATAGCAGTTTCAATATAATTTTTATAGGATTAGATTATTATTAATTGAATTAGTGAACGAACCACGCTAATTCCTGGACGTACTTACCTCCAGTAATAACCCCCAATGTAGGTGCTTGAGGGTTTGATTCATTTAATAATACAGCCCATTAATTATTTCTATGATCATATTTTCTAGTATTTTATCCATAGTTGCTGGTTTCATCTAGGAATTATCTAATGATCAGAAATTTTCAGTTTCCCTCTTTACTATAAAAGCGGGTGGTCCTTCGTAATTTAATTTACTACATTAATATTTAAATAATCAGATTCAAGTCCCAAATATCCCACATTATGGTCCTTCGAACCGGATAGGCATTAAATTTATAATTAAAATATTAACCATTAATAACTAATCCTTGTGTGATAGAAGCTAGACTAACTATTTAATTAATTGTGTCAACTAACAGTGTAACACATCAGTTAGCCTAGATCACACTAACATATTGCTACTTTCACCTCATGTATAAGGTAGCTTTAGTGGGTCATAGCCAATTACCCACAACACTTAGACCTATACCTCACACCGAGGTGAGAATCTTTAGGTCACCAGGAGCAACAGCTCATAACTTTTACAATAACACCACCTTAACACCTGCGTTAGAGTGGCCTCACCATCTAACCATTATATACTTGGGTGGTAATGACATCCACCCCACTCGTCATCCAGCCGAGGTGATCAAACACCTCAAAGCCATAATTTCTTCTTTCAAGCTCATCAGTGAATCAGTAGTATTCACATTAGTGGAACCTCGCCAACCAAGTCAAGATAATCGCTGGGGAGTAACCCCAGAATACTACCTGAGAGCTGCTAAGTACATAAATTTCAGGCTGAAAAAACGAGTGAGATTGGATGCCACATATATCCAATTTACAGCCAGACCTTACAGACAGAATCTGACCAGAGATGGTGTACACTTGTCAGGGGAATCTAGGTTGCATGTAGTTGACAAGTTAATTAACACCATCAACCATCACAAAAGGCTGTGGCTAACAAGCCAAACTTAACTGTACATAATGTTCACCTGTGTGTGCAAGAGCACTCTTATAAACAAAAAAAACCAAAAATACAGCACAACTATATTCACCTTACTGCACCACAATAATCTTTACCCATGTTATTAGGTAGAATTTAGGCTGAGATTGTGCTGAATTTGGTACAAGCCCAGACTAAATAATTTATAGTTCTTAGTTAGGAATTATTACGACTAGATCTAAACTAGTCAGTGTTGTATGTATTATATTATTTGTGCTGACCCTATACAGGGTGGGATTAATTTTTGAGATAACTCTGATTGGAGTGTCTCCATAATATTTCTCTTGTATGCATTATTTTGTGTATTGCTGGTTTATCTCCATTTACTCTGATGGTGATATGGATGAGCTAACCGGACGAGAACTAATGGTGAAGTTCAGACAGTGCACAAAATATCTAGCTATTTGTTGTTAGGTAGGTAGGTACATTCAACCTCAAGTGAGGTAAAATATAAAGTAGTCACCTTACATTAGGCTACAATTAATGTTACCTGTTCACTAATGAACAAGTACCCAAGCTTCATTAGTAATAAATATACTAACACTGTGAAGTTTGAACCTAAGCCCAACATGGCTACTCCTGAACAATTGAGGAGAACCTACATTGGCCTTAAAGGTCACTTGACCAGATTAATTAATAAGGCTGAGGGCTTAACTAAAGATAATCCCATTGACTCTTATTACTTAGAGGCATCAGTTAGATTGGCTGATCTGAAATTTGATCAAGTCAGATCTGCAGGTCAATCTTACCTTGATCTGCTAAATACGGTAGAAACTGATCCTGAAGAAGCAAGTCAAACTGTAGACGACATCTCCCAATATGAAGATGAGACTCACGATAAATTATCAGGCTATCTAAATTAGCCAAACAATCTGGATCCAATACCAGTAACACTGGGTCTCACATCAATAATCACTTACCCGGGGTTCGTTTACCAACTCTAGACTTGCCTACATTTTCAGGATTAGACACAGAAAATTGGGACAATTTTTGGACTTCCTTTGAAGTTCACATCCATAAGAAACAGTCTCTAGACAAGGTTTCTAATT
>NW_025554109.1:0-25860 GCF_020424385.1 Procambarus clarkii
ACACCTCCACACTGACCACACTACACACCTCCACACTGACCACACTACACCACCTCCACACTACACACACACCTCCACACTGACCACACTACACAACACCACACCACCACACTGACCACACTACACCACACCTCCACACTGACCACACTACACACACCTCCACACTGACCACACTGACCACACTACACCTCCACACTGACCACACTACACCACACCTCCACACTGACCACACTACACCACACCTCCACACTGACCACACTACACCACACCACCACACTGACCACACTACACCACACCACCACACTGACCACACTGACCACACACACCACCACACTGACCACACTACACCACACCTCCACACTGACCACACTACACCACACCTCCACACTGACCACCACACAACACCACCACACACCACACCTCCACACTGACCACACTACACCACACACCTGACCACACTGACCACACTACACTACACCACACCTCCACACTGACCACACTACACAACACCTCCACACTGACCACACTACACAACACCTCCACACTGACCACACTACACAACACCTCCACACTGACCACACTACACACACCTCCACACTGACCACACTACACCACACCTCCACACTGACCACACTACACAACACCCCCACACTGACCACACTACACAACACCACCACACTGACCACACTACACCACACCTCCACACTGACCACACTACACCACACCTCCACACTGACCACACTACACCACACCACCACACTGACCACACTACACAACACCTCCACACTGACCACACTACACCACACCTCCACACTGACCACACTACACCACACCTCCACACTGACCACACTACACCACACCACCACACTGACCACACTACACCACACCTCCACACTGACCACACTACACCTCCACACTGACCACACTACACCACACCACCACACTGACCACTACACCACACCTCCACACTGACCACACTACACAACACCTCCACACTGACCACACTACACAACACCTCCACACTGACCACACTACACCACACCACCACACTGACCACACTACACCACTACACACCTCCACACTGACCACACTACACAACACCTCCACACTGACCACACTACACCACACCTCCACACTGACCACACTACACCACACCACCACACTGACCACACTACACCACACCTCCACACTGACCACACTACACCACACCTCCACACTGACCACACTACACCACACCTCCACACTGACCACACTACACCACACCTCCACACTGACCACACTACACCACACCTCCACACTGACCACACTACACCTCCACACTGACCACACTACACCTCCACACTGACCACACCACACTGACCACACTACACACCACACTGACCACACTACACCACACCACCACACTGACCACACTACACCACACACACTGACCACACTACACAACACCTCCACACTGACCACACACCTCCACACTGACCACACTACTACACACACCTCCACACTGACCACACTACACCACACCTCCACACTGACCACACTACACACACCACCACACTGACCACACTACACCACCTCCACACTGACCACACTACACCACACCTCCACACTGACCACACTACACTGACACCACTACACCACACCCACACTGACCACACTACACAACACCACACTGACCACACACCACACCTCCACACTGACCACACTACACACACCTCCACACTGACCACACTACACCACACCTCCACACTGACCACACTACACACACACCTCCACACTGACCACACTACACCACACCTCCACACTGACCACACTACACTACACACCTCCACACTGACCACACTACACAACACCACACTGACCACACTACACAACACCTCCACACTGACCACACTACACACACCACCACACTGACCACACTACACACCACACCTCCACACTGACCACACTGACCACACTACACCACACCTCCACACTGACCACACTACACCACACTGACCACACTACACACACCTCCACACTGACCACACTACACCACACCTCCACACTGACCACACTACACAACACCTCCACACTGACCACACTACACACACACCTCCACACTGACCACACTACACCACACCTCCACACTGACCACACTACACACACACCACCACACTGACCACACTACACCACACCTCCACACTGACCACACTACACCACACCACCACACTGACCACACTACACAACACCCACACTGACCACACTACACCACACCTCCACACTGACCACACTACACCACACCACCACACTACACCACACTACACCACACTACACCACACCTCCACACTGACCACACTACACACACACCACACTACACCACACTCCACACACACACACCTCCACACTGACCACACTACACCACACCTCCACACTGACCACACTACACTACACCACACTGACCACACTACACAACACCTCCACACTGACCACACTACACCACACCTCCACACTGACCACACTACACCACACCTCCACACTGACCACACTACACCACACCTCCACACTGACCACACTACACCACACCTCCACACTGACCACACTACACCACACCCCCACACTGACCACACTACACCACACCTCCACACTGACCACACTACACCACACCTCCACACTGACCACACTACACCACACCACCACACTGACCACACTCCACACTGACCACACTACACACCACACCACACTACACACACACACCCCTCCACACTGACCACCACACTACTGACCACACTACACAACACCTCCACACTGACCACACTACACAACACCTCCACACTGACCACACTACACAACACCTCCACACTGACCACACTACACACACACCTCCACACTGACCACACTACACACCACACCACACCACCACACTACACCACACCCACACTGACCACACTACACCACACCTCCACACTGACCACACTACACCACACCTCCACACTGACCACACTACACCACACCTCCACACTGACCACACTACACCACACTCCACACACACACACCTCCACACTGACCACACTACACCACACCTCCACACTGACCACACTACACCACACCTCCACACTGACCACACTACACCACACCTCCACACTGACCACACTACACTACACTGACCACACTCCACACTGACCACACTGACCACACCACACCTCCACACTGACCACACTACACACACACCACCACACTGACCACACTACACACAACACCTCCACACTGACCACACTACACACCTCCACACTGACCACCACACTGACCACACTACACCACACCTCCACACTGACCACACTACACAACACCTCCACACTGACCACACTACACACACCTCCACACTGACCACACTACACCACACCTCCACACTGACCACACTACACCACACCTCCACACTGACCACACTACACACACCACACACTGACCACACTACACCACACCACCACACTGACCACACTACACAACACCTCCACACTGACCACACTACACCACACCTCCACACTGACCACACTACACCACACCACCACACTGACCACACTACACAACACCACACTGACCACACTACACACTGACCACACTACACACCTCCACACTGACCACACTACACACACCTCCACACTGACCACACTACACCACACCACACTGACCACACTACACACCACCTCCACCTGACCACACTGACCACACTACACCACACCTCCACACTGACCACACTACACCACACCACCACACTGACCACACTACACCACACCTCCACACTGACCACACTACACCACACCTCCACACTGACCACACTACACACACCTCCACACTGACCACACTACACCACACACACTGACCACACTCCACACTGACCACACTACACACACCTCCACACTGACCACACTACACAACACCTCCACACTGACCACACTACACCACACCTCCACACTGACCACACTACACCACACCACACTGACCACACTACACACACCTCCACACTGACCACACTACACACACACACTGACCACACACACTGACCACACTGACCACACTACACCACACCTCCACACTGACCACACTACACCACACCTCCACACTGACCACACTACACCACACCTCCACACTGACCACACTACACCACACCTCCACACTGACCACACTACACAACACCTCCACACTGACCACACTACACAACACCTCCACACTGACCACACTACACCACACCTCCACACTGACCACACTACACAACACCACCACACTGACCACACTACACCACACCTCCACACTGACCACACTACACCACACCACACTGACCACACTACACCACACCTCCACACTGACCACACTACACCACACCTCCACACTGACCACACTACACCACACCTCCACACTGACCACACTACACAACACCACACTGACCACACTACACCACACCTCCACACTGACCACACTACACCACACCTCCACACTGACCACACTACACAACACCACACTGACCACACTACACAACACCTCCACACTGACCACACTACACAACACCTCCACACTGACCACACTACACCACACCTCCACACTGACCACACTACACCACACCTCCACACTGACCACACTACACCACACCTCCACACTGACCACACTACACCACACCTCCACACTGACCACACTACACCACACCTCCACACTGACCACACTACACCACACCTCCACACTGACCACACTACACAACACCACACTGACCACACTACACCACACCTCCACACTGACCACACTACACCACACCTCCACACTGACCACACTACACCACACCTCCACACTGACCACACTACACAACACCACACTGACCACACTACACAACACCACACTGACCACACTACACAACACCTCCACACTGACCACACTACACCACACCTCCACACTGACCACACTACACAACACCACACTGACCACACTACACCACACCTCCACACTGACCACACTACACCACACCTCCACACTGACCACACTACACCACACCTCCACACTGACCACACTACACCACACCTCCACACTGACCACACTACACCACACCTCCACACTGACCACACTACACCACACCACCACACTGACCACACTACACCACACCTCCACACTGACCACACTACACACACCTCCACACTGACCACACTACACTACACCTCCACACTGACCACACTACACCACACCTCCACACTGACCACACCACACTGACCACACTACACCACACCTCCACACTGACCACACTACACACACACACCTCCACCACACACACTACACCACACCACACTGACCACACTACACCACACCTCCACACTGACCACACTACACAACACCTCCACACTGACCACACTACACCACACCACCACACTGACCACACTACACCACACCTCCACACTAGACCACACTGACCACACTGACCACACTACACCACACCTCCACACTGACCACACTACACACTGACCACCCCCACACTGACCACACTACACCACACCTCCACACTGACCACACTACACCACACCTCCACACTGACCACACTACACAACACCTCCACACTGACCACACTACACCACACCTCCACACTGACCACACTACACAACACCTCCACACTGACCACACTACACCACTCCTCCACACTGACCACCTGATAACGCTGCTAAAACTAAGGTATTTAACAGACAAATTGCCACCCGCAAAAGAGGACCACGAAATCTTAAGATAGATAACATACCAATAGACTATGTCTCTTCTTTCAAATACCTTGGTGTCTCTGTCCCTTGTACCTCAACGGTAGTCAATAAGTTACATCAACAATGTAGAGACAGGCTCAAGGCTCTCAGAACTGTAGTGGGGTACAGCCCTAAGTATGCTGTTAATATTAGAATAGCAAGAATGATGTATTTAGCATATATAAGGTCTCTGATAGACTATTATGCACAAGCTTTAGTCCTGCAAAATGGCAAAAGTATTGATAGACTGGAAAAAATGCAAAATGAAGCACTCAGAATTATACTTGGCTCTCATATAACTACCAAAGTTCTCAACATGCAGCTCGTATAAGACTTGGCTACAAGTATCTCTGGCAGTTGGGCTTCTATAGGGATCTAGATGAAGTAAAGTGTAAAGTGTGTGGACAAAGACAGGGACACACACTCGAACACTATATCTTGAATTGTAGTAAAATTGAGCCATTTAGAGATAAATCTAAGCTCACTCTGTATGATATGGCAACCTATCTTATTACCATGGATAAATTACCTGAAATCCTTGCACTGTATCCACATTTCGCTTTCAGTAGATAAACGACATATGTGATTAAGAAACAAGTAGTGTATTGTGAGGACTAATAATAAACAGAAGCTCCCCTGTGACTCTGTAATATCCCCATTGGTCAAACTATTATGTATTAGCGATAAGACCTACCATAAATGTATAATGACTTACTGTAAATATATAGCTCTTGAAACAGCAATTTCTCTGTAACTAGCTGACATTGTACTATAAGGTGTGAAGGAGAGATGAAATTGTTTATGTAATAATCTAAGATGAGGTCTGATAAAGACCTTTTGTGCCCTCTGTAATGCTTTTGCGCTACCGCTCACAGGATGAGTATGGGGTGCACAATAAACTAGTCGCCTCCGGCTGCTGCTACCTGGACCCAAACGTTGTCAACCCGCCATCAGTTTCAGACGTGAGGAGCCCAGCGTTTCTTGGGTGTGGGGAGGGAAAACCAGGGGGGGGGGGAATTGTAACAGGAATTTCCTTAAGTACTTTCGTATATTAATACAACTTCAGAAGGAATGATTTACAAGTAATGGACATATATAGGCAGGAGAGAATGGTGGAGTGAGGTGAGGTACAATGACAAATGAACGTGGTCTGACAGTCATATATATATATATATATATATATATATATATATATATATATATATATATATATATATATATATATATATATATATATATATATATATATGTCGTACCTAGTAGCCAGAACGCACTTCTCAGCCTACTATGCAAGGCCCGATTTGCCTAATAAGCCAAGTTTTCCTGAATTAATATATTTTCTCTAATTTTTTTCTAATGAAATGATAAAGCTACCCATTTCATTATGTATGAGGTCAATTTTTTTTTATCGGAGTTAAAATTAACGTAGATATATGACCGAACTTAACCAACCCTACCTACCTAACCTAACCTATCTTTTAGGTTAGGTTAGGTTAGGTAGCCGAAAAAAGGTTAGGTTAGGTTAGGTTAGGTAGTCGAAAAACAATTAATTCATTAAAACTTGGCCTATTAGGCAAATCGGGCCTTGCATAGTAGGCTGAGGAGTGCGTTCTGGCTACTAGGTACGACATATATATATATATATATATATATATATATATATATATATTATATATATATATATATATATACATATATATAATATATATATATATATATATATATATATATATATATATATATATATATATATATATATATATATATATATATATATATATATATATATATATATATATATTTTTAGGTTACCTGGTTAGACACCAGGTTTCTCTGACGACCTGCAAGAAATCAATGACGCCCGAAAAACAGCAATCATCGATAGGGAGCTGAGCAAACTGCAGATGGATATTGTTGCTCTCCAAGAGACCAGGCTCCCAGGATCAGGATCTGTGAGAGAGAGGACCTTCTCTTTCTTCTGGCAAGGAAAACCTCCAGATGAGACCAGAGAACATGGTGTGGGATTTGCCGTCAGGAATGCACTGTTGGGACACATTATGCCACCGATGGGGGAAACCGAACGAATTCTGTCTCTGCAACTGTACTCCCAAACAGGACCAGTCAATGTAATTAGTGCATATGCACCAACCCTGACTTCTCCAGCAGAGGCAAAGGAAAAATTCTACGATGACCTCAACAGAGTCATAGCGAGAATCCCTGTAAAGGAGCCACTCAAGTTCAAGTATGTTTATTGAGACAAGAAAAATACATCTCAAAGGGATAGAGTAGCTTAGGCTATTTCTACCCCCCTAAGGAGCCACTGTTCATCCTCGGCGACTTCAACGCCAGAGTGGGTGCCGAGCACAACATTTGGCCCACCTGTCTGGGTCAATTCGGCATAGGGAGGATGAATGAGAACGGGCAACGTCTGCTAGAACTCTGCTGCCTTCATGGTCTTTGTGTCACCAACACGTTCTTCGGCACAAAGCCTCAACACCGAATATCTTGGAGACACCCCAGATCCAAGCACTGGCACCAGCTTGACCCGATTCTTACCAGGCGTGCAAGTCTACCCAGCGTCAAGATTACGCGTAGCTACCAGAGTGCTGTCTGTGACACCGACCACTCCCTGGTATGTAGCAGGGTCAAGATGCAACCAAAGAAGATTCATCACTCGAAAAAGGCGGGCAGACCTCGCATCGACACCACCAAGACCCGCAACCAGGACAAGGTGGAAGGTTTTGCACGCGTGCTCGAGGAAGCTCTCCCTGGCCCAGCTGGGGTCACTGCCTGTAAAAGATGGGAGCACTTCAGAGACGCTGTGTTCAACGCTGCCATTTCCACCTTTGGCAAGAAGACCAGCAGGTCGGCAGACTGGTTCGAGGCTCACTCGGAAGAGATGACACCTGTCATCGAAGAGAAGAGAAACGCCTTGGCAGCCTACAAAGCCTGCCCAAGTCAGCGCAACTTACAGATCCTTCGGGCCGTCCGCTGCAAAGTGCAGCAGAGCGCCAGGCGATGTGCCAACAACTATTGGCTCCAACTCTGCTCCCAGATACAGACTGCAGCGGATACAGGCAATGTAAGGGGAATGTATGACGGCATCAAGCAGGCCCTCGGCCCAATCCAGAGGAAGACCGCTCCTCTGAAATCTGCCACTGGCGAGGTGATTCAGGACCAGACACTGCAGCTGAAGCGCTGGGTCGAGCACTACTCTGAGCTATACGCCAGGGACAATGTGGTCACCGAAGACGCCTTGAGCGCCATTGAGTGTCTGCCTGTGTTAATGGAGCTCGACAGCGAGCCGACCCTGGAAGAACTGAGCGATGCCCTAGACTCCCTTACTTCTGGTAAAGCTCCTGGCAAAGATGGCATCCCTGCTGAGACCTTGAAGTGCTGCAGAGGTAGCCTGCTCATGGAGCTGCAAGAAATTCTCTGCCTCTGCTGGGAAGAAGGAGAGGTGCCACAGGACATGAGGGATGCCAACATCGTCACACTGTATAAGAATAAAGGTGACAGGGGCGACTGCAACAACTACCGTGGAATCTCCCTTCTCGGTATTGTCGGAAAGCTGTTTGCTCGAGTCGCATTGAAGAGGCTCCAAGTACTTGCAGAGAGAGTCTATCCAGAATCACAATGCGGATTCAGAGCTGGCAGGTCCACCATCGACATTGTCTTTTCCCTCAGACAACTGCAGGAGAAATGCAGGAAACAGAAGCAGCCTTCTCTTTGTAGCCTTCATAGATCTGACGAAGGCCTTCGACCTCGTCAGCAGGGATGGCCTGTTCAAGATCCTCCCCAAGATCGGATGCCCACCCAGGCTCCTCAGCATCATCAGATCTTTCCATGAGAACATGAGGGGCACCGTGGTCTTTGATGGCCTAACATCAGACGCCTTTGACATCCGAAGTGGAGTAAAGCAGGGCTGCGTACTGGCTCCAACCCTATTCGGGATTTTCTTCGCAGTTATGCTGCGGCACGCCTTCGGATCTGTCATGGAAGGCATTTACCTCCGGACCAGGTCGGATGGAAAGCTCTTTATCCTCGCCAGGCTGAGAGCCAAGACGAAGGTTCAGCTGAGGTGTCTGCGCGACTTCCTTTTTGCCAACGACGCAGCAGTCACTGCCCACTCAGCTGAAGACCTATAACGGCTCATAACCCGCTTCAGCGAGGTCTCTCAGGCTTTCGGACTCACCATCAGCCTGAAGAAAACATAAGTCATGGAACAAGAAGTGGACTCCCCACCTGACATCGGCATCTCTGATTCCAAACTGGAAGTCGTTCACGACTTCGTGTACCTGGGCTCCACAATCTCTGACGCCCTCTCTCTTGATACGGAGCTAAACAAACGCATCGGTAAGGCATCTACTACCATGTCCAGACTGACAAAGAGAGTGTGGACCAACAATAAGCTGACTGAGTATACTAAGATTCAGGTTTACAGAGCCTGTGTCCTGAGCACTCTCCTTTATGGCAGTGAGTCTTGGACACTCCGCGCCCGTCAGGAAAGACAGCTGAATGCCTACCACATGCGCTGCCTTCGACACATCTTGGACATCACCTGGCAGGACAAGGTGACAAACAACAACGTCTTGGGGAGAGCAAGAATCACCAGCATGTACACAATGATGAAACAGAGACGAATGCGCTGGCTCGGGCACGTTGTGCGAAAGGGCGACGGCAGGATCCCCAAGGATCTCTTGTACGGAGAGCTGATGCAGGGAAAGCGTCCAGCAGGCAAGCCCCAGCTACGGTACAAAGACGTGTGCAAGAGGGACCTGAAAGCCATGGACGTCGATCTTGCTATATGGAAGACACTGGCTGCAGACCGTTCAGCCTGGTGGCAGTCTGTTCAAAGAGGTCTCTCCAAGTTCGAGGAGTCACTTGCCAAGGAATTGGAGGCAAAGAGACAGAGAAGGACTGTCTAACGGACTACTAACACACTTCGTAGCAATCTAGTTCACACTGCTCCTCCTGCTTCTAATGCTGCTGGTGTTTACTCTATTTCCTGTTCATCTTGTCCTCTCCAATACTTTGGCGAAACTGGCCGTACACTGAATGACAGACTTAAAGAACACAAGAGAAGTGTTAAGTCTGCTGACACTAACAATGCTCTCTTCTGCCATGTGAGGGATTCTAATCATCCCATTGATTGGTCTTCCTCCAAAATAATCTTTCCTGCCTCTACTCTACACAGACGCCGTCTTGTAGAATCGGCTCTTATTAACAATGTACCCAACATGAACTTGAGTCCTGGCTTTGTTGCTGTGGACTCTTCCCTTTCACAGTATATACTCAAATGCTCTAATCTTTCTAACAAACGTGACTTAACGTAAACTTTCCCCCTTCCATTTCTTTCTTTCTCTTTCCCTTTCTTTCTCTCTTCTCCCTTTTTCTGTTCATTGTCTTCTACGCTCCCTTGCTATCCTCTTCTTTTTCCTATTACTATCTGCTTCGGTGGTTATAATAGGAGCTGCCTCGTATGGGCCAATAGGCCTGCTGCAGTTCTCATTACTACTATCCCCTACACCTTACTTTCCTCCTCAGCTCTCTCTTGCCTATTTAATGCCTGTCCCTACCTCCTCATCACAATCGACTTGAGAATGGTCCAGGACGGACCGAAACGTCGTCGTCCCTTCAATTTCTAGTGTGTGGTCTGGTCAACATACTTCAGCCACGTTATTGTGACTCATCGCCTGCACAGAGAAGGAAAGCCGGTAGCCAGGAAGACAGACCAGAATCGGACTTCGTTTGTGCTCGGTGTGGTAAGGACTGCCACTCTCGGATTGGCCTCATCAGTCACACCAGACGCTGCACCAGGATTGATAACTAGGGCGCAACTCCATAGTCTCCCGAGACTGAAGGATGCCTACGAATATATATATATATATATATATATATATATATATATATATATATATATATATATATATATATATATATAAAACAAGGAAACAAGGCCGTCGCTATAACGACAGATTCAAGTAGATGGGCTGTTATTAATACTCCAATAACTGATATAATAGCTCAGTAATCTGAACTAGCGCTGTGAGCTGGGTATGCTGACAGCCCCAGCTGGGTCCAAGAGCTACAGTGTTTATGTGAAATGGCTGTGTGTCGCTGTTTATGAGAAACAACTGTTTTTCAATGTTTACATAAACAGGTGTTTACATAAATGTAAATTTACCAATGTTTACATAAAGCAGCTCTTCGACAATGTCTAGGCAAAACAGCTTTTCTTAATATTTCCATAAAACAGCTGTTTGACAAAGTTCAAGTACAACAGGTGTTTGTGCTATGTCAGTGGCAGGGGTTTACATAAGTGTTGCAGGTGCCGCTGCTGCTGTGGAACACGTGTGTGCCCTGCGGTACAGCGCTCTGTCTCTCCTGGTCCTCTACCTCTGGAACCGCAAAGTTACCGTAAAATAAAATTTCGCCTCTGGGATTATCGCTTCTGTATCGTTGGGCAGCAACTTTCACCTATCCCACATCAAGTTTCCCCTATCCCACGTCAAGTTTCCCCTATCCCACGTCAAGTTTCCCCTATCCCACGTCAAGTTTCTCCTATCCCACGTCAAGTTTCACCTATCCCACGTCAAGTTTCTCCTATCCCACCTCAAGTTTCCCCTATCCCACGTCAAGTTTCTCCTATCCCACGTCAAGTTTCCCCTATCCCACGTCAAGTTTCCCCTATCCCACGTCGTTTCCCCTATCCCACGTCAAGTTTCCCCTATCCCACGTCAAGTTTCAAGTTTCACCTATCCCACGTCAAGTTTCCCCTATCCCACGTCAAGTTTCACCTTCCCCGTCAATCTCCCCACGTCAAGTTTCACCTACCTATCCCACGTCAAGTATTCAGTTTCTCCTATCCCACGTCAAGTTTCCCCTATCCCACGTCAAGTTTCACCTATCCCACGTCAAGTTTCACCTCAATCCCTATCCCACGTCAAGTTTCACCTATCCCACGTCAAGTTTCTCCTATCCCACGTCAAGTTTCTCCTATCCCACGTCAAGTTTCACCTATCCCACGTCAAGTTTCACCTATCCCACGTCAAGTTTCACCTATCCCACGTCAAGTTTCACCTATCCCACGTCAAGTTTCACCTATCCCACGTCAAGTTTCTCCTATCCCACGTCAAGTTTCACCTATCCCACGTCAAGTTTCACCTATCCCACGTCAAGTTTCACCTATCCCACGTCAAGTTTCACCTATCCCACGTCAAGTTTCACCTATCCCACGTCAAGTTTCACCTATCCCACGTCAAGTTTCACCTATCCCACGTCAAGTTTCTCCTATCCCACGTCAAGTTTCACCTATCCCACGTCAAGTTTCCCCTATCCCACGTCAAGTTTCCCCTATCCCACGTCAAGTTTCACCTATCCCACGTCAAGTTTCACCTATCCCACGTCAAGTTTCACCTATCCCACGTCAAGTTTCACCTATCCCACGTCAAGTTTCACCTATCCCACGTCAAGTTTCACCTATCCCACGTCAAGTTTCCCCTATCCCACGTCAAGTTTTCCCCTATCCCACGTCAAGTTTCACCTATCCCACGTCAAGTTTCCCCTATCCCACGTCAAGTTTCACCTATCCCACGTCAAGTTTTCACCTATCCCACGTCAAGTTTCACCTATCCCACGTCAAGTTTCACCTATCCCACGTCAAGTTTCACCTATCCCACGTCAAGTTTCCCCTATCCCGTCAAGTTTCTCCTATCCCACGTCATGCTAGTCCCGGTAAGTATATCATGCTCTATATTAGTTTCCAATTATCCAACTATTCTCTATCTATCCAACGTGCACATAGCAAAAAAACTGATTAATGACCTTAGTGGTAGTAGGCATTTCCTCACTTGTGTAATTTATAGTGAGATCATTAACACAGACTTCAGAGATGAGATGTAGGTGGCTGTAGTCGGGGTACAACAACAGTTTGCTCTCTCCCTCCCTCTCTTGCAATGACCTCCAGTAAAAATGAGTGTATGAGTGTGCGTATGTGTGTGTGTACTCACCTATTTGCTCTTGCATGAATGAGCTTTAGCTCCTGAACCACACCTTTCTAGCCGTCGGTAGTCAAATGTAATAACTCTTTGTCTATTTCCATCCCATATCTTCAATTTAAATATATGGATGGCGTTGGCATCTACTGCCTGCGCCTTTAGTTCATCCCATTCGCCATTTCTCTTATGTTTAAAGATAACTTTATAACATTTCTATGCTCATCCGTTTCTCATTCCTTCAATCCATTCTTCTTCTTTTCTAGCGTCATCAGGTCTAGTTCTTTCAATATCTCTTCACACCCCATTTCTCGCACTCCTGTGACGAATCTCGTGACCAGTTTCTGAACCATTGTATGTATGGGGGGCGGGTAAAGGGGGGGTCTGAACTAATACAACTAGAACTAATGCAACTAGAACTAATGCAACTAGAACTAATTCAACTATGCACTAGTGTAGCGGAAGGCGTGTTGGATGACTTATTCTCTCTGGCTGGCTGACATTTTTCATAACTAGCTGAGTGGACTGGTAGGTGGCCGACTGGCTGGCTGGGTAAGCGGGTGACTGGCTATGTTGGGCTGAGTGGCTAAGTGGCTGGCTGGCTGACTGGGAGGATGAGTGGCGGCGGCCGGACCTCAAGTTACAGGCTGCAGATTGTTGAGACTTCACCGATACATATTTATTTTTCGTTCCGGCAAGTCACCCCTTAGTCCTTGATGCAGCTCGCGTTTTCTATTTCATTTACTTTTTTAATCTCATTTTTGTCCTTCTTTTTCACAGTTGCTGCTTCTCGCGATCTGTTTCTTTCATGTTTTCTAATTCTTATCGTCTGTCTGTTGTTTTCTTCCCGTTCGTCTTATTCAATCCTTCTACCCTCAATTTTATTTGCCAAGTCAAATGTCCCAATTTTTGGTCTTATTTTTGTCATTTACTTTTCCATGTGTCTCTAAATTGCTTTAGTTACGCCTGTCATGCGACTCGTCACTGTTTTCTTTTGTTGCTTGGATTTGGCCCATTTTATTACTGTTAAGTGAGCGCTCTTCTCTCTCTCAGGTGTTTCTCTCTCGGGGCCTCTGTATCTACACTCACAGCGCTCCAGTCGTACTCCCAAGGGCCCGGGTTCGTTACCCAGTCCAGGTAGATACAGAAGCAAAGTTGCATTCATCTAATGCCTCTGTTTACCTAGCAGTTAACAGGTACCTGATGGGAGTTAGACAGCTGCTACGGGCTGCTTCCTGGGTGTTGGTGGGTGTGTGTGTGTGTGTGTGTGTGTGTACTCACCTATATGTACTCACCTATATATGCTTGCAGGATCGAGCATTGACTCTTGGATCCCGCCTTTCCAGCTATCGGTTGTTTACAGCAATGACTCCTGTCCCATTTCCCTATCATACCTAGTTTTAAAAGTATGAATAGTATTTGCTTCCACAACCTGTTCCCCAAGTGCATTCCATTTTTCTACTACTCTCACGCTAAAAGAAAACTTCCTAACATCTCTGTGACTCATCTGAGTTTCCAGTTTCCACCCATGTCCCCTCGTTCTGTTATTATTACGTGTGAACATTTCATCTATTTCCACTTTGTCAATTCCCCTGAGTATTTTATATGTCCCTATCATATCTCCTCTCTCCCTTCTTTTCTCTAGTGTCGTAATTCTCTAGTGTCGTAAGGTTCAGTTCCTTCAGCCGCTCTTCATATCCCATCCCTCGTAGCTCTGGGACAAGCCTCGTCGCAAACCTCTGAACCTTCTCCAGTTTCTTTATGTGTTTCTTCAGGTGGGGGCTCCATGATGGCGCGGCATACTCTAAGACGGGTCTCACGTAGGCAGTGTAAAGCGCCCTAAAAGCTTCCTCATTTAGGTTTCTGAATGAAGTTCTAATTTTCGCCAGTGTAGAGTACGCTGCTCGTGTGTGTGTGTGTGTGTGCGTGTACACACACACACACAGAAGACAGCTGGAAGACAGAAGAGTTAGGGGGGGACATGATCACCACATTCAAGATTCTGAAGGGAATTGATAGGGTAGATAAAGACAGGCTGTTTAACATAAGAGGCACACGCACTAGGGGACACAGGTGGAAATTGAGTGCCCAAATGAACCACAGAGATATTAGAAAGAACTTTTTCAGTGTCAGAGTAGTTAACAGGTGGAATGCATTAGGAAGTGATGTGGTGGAGGCTGACTCCATACACAGTTTCAAGTGTAGATATGATAGAGCCCAGTAGGCTCAGGAACCTGTACACCTGTTGATTGACAGTTGAAAGGCGGGACCAAAGAGCCAGAGCTCAACCCCCGCAAGCACAACTAGGTGAGTACACACGCGCGCGCGCGCACTCAGTCGCATATCATAAAATGAATGCACAATGTTAGCTAAAATAAGAACTGGCCGTTAAAATGCGAATAAGCTGACTCTATTCTTGTATATCACGTATATCAGACCAGCTTTGGAATATGCAGCGTCAGTGCTGAGCACGTGTCTCATAAAACAGAAAACGAAACAGGATAAGGTCCAGCCTTATGCCCCCATTGCCTTTGGCCCGCCTCGGCCCACACTGGCCCACCACCTCCCTCCTCGGCCCACACTGGCCCACCCCCTCCCTGCTCGGCCTTTACTGGCCCACACTGGCCCACCCCGGCCCACACTGGCCTACCCCCTCTCTCCTCAGCCCACACTGACCCACCCCGGTCCGCCTCGGCCCACCCCCTCCCTCCTCGGCCCACACTGGCCCACTCCCTCCCTCCTCGGCCCACACTGGCCTACCCCCTCTCTCCTCAGCCCACACTGGCCCACCCCGGTCCGCCTCGGCCCACACTGGCCCACCCCCGCCTACCTCGGCCCACACTGGCCCACTCCCTCCCTCCTCGGTCCACACTGGCCCACCCCCTCCCTGTTCGGCCCACACTGGCCCACCCCGGCCCACACTGGCCTACCCCCTCTCTCCTCAGCCCACACTGGCCCACCCCGGTCCGCCTCGGCCCACACTGGCCCACCCCCGCCTACCTCGGCCCACACTGACCCACCCCGGTCCGCCTCGGCCCACACTGGCCCACCCCCTCCCTGCTCGGCCCACACTGGCCCACTCCCTCCCTCCTCGGCCCACACTGGCCCACCCCGGCCCGCCTCGGCCCACCCCGGCCCGCCTCGGCCCACACTGGCCCACACTGGCCTACACTGGCCCACCCCGGCCCGCCTCGGCCCACTCCTGTCCATATCGACCCGTAACAAAGAGGTTTATCACAGTAACAACATAATTTTCCTCCGTAACCGTTGGGTAATTTATCTTCTCACCAGAGTCAAACCGGAGGGGACAGGGCTCTGTGGCCCAACCAAAACTACAAAATATATTTCTAAGAAAAATATATCTTAGTTTGTCTATCTTATCTTCTTATGGCATGCAGGGCAAGTGCGGCCCACCCACAGGACGCAGACAGTAAGTGCGGCCCACCCACACGACGCAGACAGTAAGTGTGGCTCACCCACACGTCACAGACAGTAAGTGCGGCCCACCAACACGACGCAGACAGTAAGTGCGGCCCACCAACACGTCACAGACAGTAAGTGTGGCCCACCAACACGTCACAGACAGTAAGTGGGGCCCACCCACACGACGCAGACAGTAAGTGTGGCCCACCCACACGACGCAGAGAGTAAGTGCGGCCCACCAACACGACACAGACAGTAAGTGCGGCCCACCCACACGTCACAGACAGTAAGTGCGGCCCACCTACACGACGCAGACAGTAAGTGCGGCCCACCCACACGACGCAGACAGTAAGTGTGGCCCACCCACACGTCACAGACAGTAAGTGCGGCCCACCCACACGTCACAGACAGTAAGTGCGGCCCACCCACACGTCACAGACAGTAAGTGTGGCCCACCCACACGTCACAGACAGTAAGTGCGGCCCACCCACACGACGCAGACAGTAAGTGCGGCCCACCCACACAACACAGACAGTAAGTGCGGCCCACCCATGGCCCACACCGGTCCACAGCAAGAGAGTCCGAGACCCACTTGCGTCTTGAGCCTTAAAAACGGCTACTGGCTACTCCTTGAGTCAATACTCGACCTGCACACCCCCAACACTCACTCACTCTGATACTGTGGCCACTGGCCCGCCCTCCACCACTACCTGACACACGGAGACGGAGAGACGGAGAGACGGAGAGAGAGACAGAGACAGAGAGAGACAGAGACAGAGACAGAGAGAGAGAGAGAGAGAGAGAGAGAGGAGAGAGAGAGAGAGAGAGAGAGAGAGAGAGAGAGAGAGAGAGAGAGAGAGAGAAGAGAGAGAGGAGAGAGACGAGACAGAGAGAGAGAGACAGAGAGAGACAGAGAGAGAGAGACAGAACGAGAGAGACAGAGAGAGAGAGACATAGAGACACAGAGACAGATACAGAGAGAGACAGAGACAGAAGACAGAGAGGGACAGAGAGAGAGACAGACAGAGACAGACGAGAGAGATCGAGAGAGAGAGAGAGAGAGAGAGAGAGAGAGAGAGAGAGGAGAGAGAGAGAGAGAGAGAGAGAGAGAGAGAGAGAGAGAGAGAGATAGAGAGAGAGAGAGAGAGAGAGAGAGAGAGAGAGAGAGAGATTAGAGAGAGAGAGACAGATGACAGAGAGAGAGACATAAGATAGACACGAGACAGAGAGATAGACAGAGAGAATCGAGAGATAGAGAGGACAGAGATAAACATATAGAGAGATAGAGACATCTAATAGACTTACTAGAGATATAGGAGAGAGAATAGAGAGAGATAGATAGAGAGAGAGAATCTATACTAGAGATCTCAATATAGAAAGAGACTGAGAGAGAGAGAGCTTATCAGATCGAGAGACTAGAGAGCTAGATAGCTAGATCACCTATCTTACCTCATAGCTAGATCTAGAGAGAGAGATAGAGGACCGATAGAGAGCCGACAGGATCTTCTCACTAGAGCTATCCCGAGAGCGCTAGCTAGAGAGACTCTTCCCCTCTGACCCCTCTAGAGAGCTCCTCTATAGACCTATCTAGAGAGATCAGTAGATAGACAGATAGCTGACCCGCTCTCGATACAGGATCTAGAGACACTATCGAGAGAGCTGATTCTAGAGATCGAGCTAACAGATAATCGACCTCCCTTATCCGAGAGAGAGAGCGACTCGAGCAGACAGATAGAGAGAGATCAGAGAGATAGAAGAGATCAGAGAGATAGATAACAGCCTATTCAGAACAGACAGAGAGACAGATAGAAACAGGGACCATACATACAGAGACAGAGACAGAGGACAGCTCCAGAGACAGAGACAGAGACAGAGAGGAGAGAGAGACAGAGAGATAACTAGAGAGAGAGAGACCGACCAGTAGAGAGACAGGAAAGAGATACAGAGAGAGAGACCAGAGACAGAGAGAGACGAGAGAGAGAGAGACAGAGAAGAGAGACAGAGAAACAGAGAGAGAGAGAGAGAGATTGAGAGAGAGAGAGAGAGAGAGAGAGCGAGAGAGAGAGAGGAGAGATAGAGAGAGAGAAGAGAGAGAGACAGAGAGAGAGAGAGACGGAGAAGGAGAGCGAGAGACAGAGCAGACGAGAGAGAGAGAGAGAGACCGAGGGAGATAGGGAGAGGGAGAGAGAGAGACAGAGAGAGACAGAGAGAGATAGAGAGAGAGACAGAGAGAGACAGAGAGAGAGAGAGAGAGAGATCAGAGACAGAGCGACAGCTTGAGAGGGAGAGACGAGGGAGAGAGAGGACGAGGGAGAGGGGAGAGAGAGAGAGAGAGAGAGTTCAGTACACCGTGACACTATTCACCAAAAGGTTAAGTCCACCTTAATGAAAAAATCGAACCCCCCCCCCCTCCCCCCCTCTCTCCCTCTCCCCCTCCCGCGAGTATCACCTTAATCTCCCCCTCCAACCACCCCCCCCTCCAACCCCCCCCCCCCTCCCCCCTCTCTCCCTCCCTCCCCTTTCTCCTCCTCTCCTGCTCTCCCCCCTTTTTTCCTCTCTTCCCCTCTCCCCAGCTCCCCACTCCCCTCTTTGTATGCAAGCGTCCAGACCATTATTTAACAAGCGGTTCACCCGTCCCCCTTGTTAGGTCCAGGTGATTCGCTTGTTGCGACGGTGATTAAGGAGCTGTTAGTGATTTATTGATGGTTTTATATGGTCGAGGGGTGGGCCGAGGGGTGGGCCGACATTGAACGAAACACTAAGATGCAGTGATCTGCACTGATTCAAAAGCAGCGTTTATAAAGCCTTAGAAAAATCGGGCAGAAATCTTGCAATAGTCGCTGAAATCAAGAGAGCTGTGAGGGTACTAACCAATCAGGAAGAGTCATCAAGTTTCTGTGGATCCCTTCCCATGTTGGAATATGTGGGAATGACGAGCAGATGTGCTGGCTGTGAAGGCGCTGAAGGAGACCATATTGAATACTTCATACCCAAGACTCTACTACAAATTAGAGGTATTGTCAGGCAACATCACCGTGACAAGGTAACTGAGGAAAGGAGGAAGAAGCACAAACCAGTGAAATCTGTACGATGGTACAACATGGTTGCAGCTGGCAATCCCAATCATTATGGACGAAGAGGCGGAGGACGAGGGAGAGAATCAGTAATAGCGAGAATCCGTCTTGAATACAATATCCATGGAGATACGGAATGGAAACAACAGTTGAGCAGCGGAGTTGCAGAATCTGTGGTGAGAGTGATGGACACCGCCTTGACCACTATCTAAGTGAATGTGAACACCTGAGAGACATTAGGAATATGTGTAGAATAATAAACCCTACATTCATTGAGTTAGGAAATTACTATTTGTCAAATATTGATACTGTTCTTAAAAGATTCCCCCATTTTGCTCCCGCAAGATAACGTAAGATTTGAAGGGTCGACAGATATTAATCTTCTTGTTTGAGGAGCTGTTCATTTGAGACAGTTAAGCAAGTCCCAGCTGTGTCAGGGTACAAGTGACAGGATGAACAACCCAGCGGGTTTTCTTCCAATTGGGGAGTGTTGTACATGCTGCTATGGCGGTGTGTCTACTCACAGGATGAGTGACGCTGCCCAATACTGTCACTATGGCGGTGTGTCCACCCACAGGATGAGTGGCGCTGCCCAATACTGTCACTATGGCGCTGTGTCCACCCACAGGATGAGTGGCGCTGCCCAATACTGTCACTATGGCGCTGTGTCCACTCACAGGATGAGTGGCACTGCCCATACTGTCACTATGGCGGTGTGTCCACTCACAGGATGAGTGACGATGCCCAATACTGTCACTATGGCGCTGTGTCCACTCACAGGATGAGTGGCACTGCCCAATACTGTCACTATGGCGGTGTGTCCACTCACAGGATGAGTGACGCTGCCCAATACTGTCACTATGGCGGTGTGTCCACTCACAGGATGAGTGACGCTGCCCAATACTGTCACTATGGCGGTGTGTCCACTCACAGGATGAGTGGCGCTGCCCAATACTGTCACTATGGCGGTGTGTCCACTCACAGGATGAGTGGCGCTGCCCAATACTGTCACTATGGCGGTGTGTCCACTCACAGGATGAGTGACGCTGCCCAATACTGTCACTATGGCGGTGTGTCCACTCACAGGATGAGTGACGCTGCCCAATACTGTCACTATGGCGGTGTGTCCACTCACAGGATGAGTGACGCTGCCCAATACTGTCACTATGGCGGTGTGTCCACTCACAGGATGAGTGACGCTGCCCAATACTGTCACTATGGCGGTATGTCCACTCACAGGATGAGTGACGCTGCCCAATACTGTCACTATGGCGGTGTGTCCACTCACAGGATGAGTGACGCTGCCCAATACTGTCACTATGGCGGTATGTCCACTCACAGGATGAGTGACGCTGCCCAATACTGTCACTATGGTGGTATGTCCACTCACAGGATGAGTGACGCTGCCCAATACTGTCACTATGGCGGTGTGTCCACTCACAGGATGAGTAGCGCTGCCCAATACTGTCACTATGGCGGTGTGACCACTCACAGGATGAGTGGCGCTGCCCAATACTGTCACTATGGCGGTGTGTCCACTCACAGGATGAGTGACGCTGCCCAATACTGTCACTATGGCGGTGTGTCCACTCACAGGATGAGTGGCGCTGCCCAATACTGTCACTATGGCGGTGTGACCACTCACAGGATGAGTGGCGCTGCCCAATACTGTCACTATGGCGGTGTGTCCACTCACAGGATGAGTGGCGCTGCCCAATACTGTCACTATGGCGGTGTGACCACTCACAGGATGAGTGGCGCTGCCCAATACTGTCACTATGGCGGTGTGTCCACTCACAGGATGAGTGACGCTGCCCAATACTGTCACTATGGCGGTGTATCCACTCACAGGATGAGTGGCGCTGCCCAATACTGTCACTATGGCGGTGTGTCCACTCACAGGATGAGTGGCGCTGCCCAATACTGTCACTATGGCGGTGTGTCCACTCACAGGATGAGTGACGCTGCCCAATACTGTCACTATGGCGGTGTGTCCACTCACAGGATGAGTGGCGCTGCCCAATACTGTCACTATGGCGGTGTGTCCACTCACAGGATGAGTGACGCTGCCCAATACTGTCACTATGGCGGTGTGTCCACTCACAGGATGAGTGACGCTGCCCAATACTGTCACTATGGCGGTGTGACCACTCACAGGATGAGTGGCGCTGCCCAATACTGTCACTATGGCGGTGTGCCCAATACCACTCACAGGATGAGTGGCGCTGCCCAATACTGTCACTACGGCGGTGTGACCACTCACAGGATGAGTGACGCTGCCCAATACTGTCACTATGGCGGTGTGTCCACTCACAGGATGAGTGACGCTGCCCAATACTGTCACTATGGCGGTGTGACCACTCACAGGATGAGTGGCGCTGCCCAATACTGTCACTATGGCGGTGTGACCACTCACAGGATGAGTGACGCTGCCCAATACTGTCACTATGGCGGTGTATCCACTCACAGGATGAGTGGCGCTGCCCAATACTGTCACTACGGCGGTGTGCAGATGAGTGACGCTACCCAATGACCACTCACAGGATGAGTGACGCTGCCATGTAAGTATAAACCACTGCTAATGTTCCAATAATCTGTAAAGCAGATTCCATTATGTTCCTGTTATAAGTGCTTTTACAATTAGTGAGTCATCTCCCAATCAGTTTGGTGAGCATTTTCTGACAGCTGAACAAAGTATTAGTCGATTGTGTCGATTAGTCGTCGATCACAATCGACTTGAGAATGGTCCAGGACGGACCGAAACGTCGTCGACCCTTCAACTTCTAGTGTGTGGTCTGGTCAACATACTTCAGCCACGTTATTGTGACTCATCGCCTGCAAAGCATTAGACAATTGGCCAGGTCTTACACAGTATTTATGTTGCGAAATTGTTATAAAAACACTTATGACAGGTTATCTTGAGATGATTTCGGGGCTTTTAGTGTCCCCCGCGGCCCGGTCCTCGACCAGGCCTCTACCCCTAGGAAGCAGCCCGTGACAGCTGACTAACACCCAGGTACCTATTTTACTACTAGGTAACAGGGGCATAGGGTGAAAGAAACTCTGCGTATTGTTTCTCGCCGGCGCCCGGAATCGAACCCGAGACCACAGGATCACAAGTCCAGTGTGCTGTCCGCTCGGCCGACCGGCTCCCATAACAGGAAGGAACAGGAATGAATCTGTTTTAATACAGATTACAAAAGAGAGTAATTTGAACATTAGCAGTGGTTTAAATAACTTAGATCCATTTTTGATAGATCAATTAAGGGCCATTTGAGTAGGATCATTGATACACATTTGTCTCACTAATTCATTGTAAATATTTACTATCTTATGCTATTATTATCCATGTGTGGACCTGTTGGTGGGTATGGATAGGAGCTGCCTCGTATGGGCCAATAGGCCTTCTGCAGTTCTTGTGCGGCTCCTATTTGTGTCAACCTAATTCCCATTCATTTGTTATTGTACCTTATATATATATTATATATATATATATATATATATATATATATATATATATATTATATATATATATATATATATATACATACATATATTATACACACACACACACACACACAACATCTCTTTCCAGATGATGAACGATGCATAAGCAACAGGCTTATCAAGGAACATATAATCTCTTCCCACAACCTGACCATCACCAGAGAAGTCTTAACAAAAACACAGAAATCATCGATAGATACAGCGATAGCAGGCGGCTCGACATCAGAGAGGCACTACACATCAAGAAGTCAACACCAGCAATCAACAGCCAATTAATGCACAACTATATTCTACCCACTTCAAGACCCAGAACCAATATAGAAGCAGCAAGAGGAGGTATGGGCCAATAGACCTTCAGCAGTTACTTCCATTCTTATGTTTTCATATCCAAGTTATACCCATTGTTTCATGTTCTGTCTTGTGTTTGTCACAAGTTTGTTCACCTCACCCAAAACTTTTATACCATATCACCTCACCCAATAGAGTATAAGTACGATGAATTTGTGTATAAATTAAGTCTTTGAAAATGTAATAAGCCATTGTGGGAACCGACCAGTGAGATTTATATTTATTTAATTTATATGAATTTTAATAGAATATATATTTACGTTAATTTTATACTTCGATAGCAATTTGTATGATGAGTGGACTGTATTTCTGCATTAATCTCATAATCTCACAAATCGCTCCTCTACACATTAGGGGGGGTTTATATTAAATTTATATATATGCAGCCAATCAAACTACAGTATTAACTACACATTGAAGAGGTTCCTTATCTTATTGTACAGCAGGCCTTAGTCCACCAGGTATAACTAGGATGTAGACACCAAATTATCCTCTTTGAGGTAGCTTCCATCACCCAGTAACTGGTGCACAAAGCATGCTTCCTCGTCTTGACCTGTCAAAAGGGCGCTAGCTATGAAGCCAGAATCCTAATATATGACAGCTATATCAGAGAAAACACTGTACAAGGAACCATAAAGACCTAGGCTTAATTACCTTTAGTATGAGGCGATCTCGTGATCTAATTGGCTCACCCTATCTAATGACATTAATGGCCACAAATGATAGATAAATGGGTTTCGGCAGAACACTTAACTTGTATTTGTTGACAGCGTGTTGATGATGGTACACCTTTGGTTTCCATAACACTTCGTCCAAGTAAAATTAACAGGAGCCGAATTGCTCCCGTGCCTCTGGTCTAAGTACAATAACAATGGCTGACCACTCCCTCACAACTGACGCTACTGGCCTACATTGTCCAGATGACAGTAAGTGATAGAAGGGTCACATTTAATCTATTTTAACTCTGATAATTAAGTTAATTTATATGAGATGTTTTTATGATGGTAAAGTCCAAAGACTAATGTATTTAAGAATAATTCCCACCATAATAGGCAACCCGTTCTCGCAAATTTAATAAGTCAATATTGACTTATTAAATATGTGCATAGGTGACATACTTAACATAATAGATACCCTTAAAAAGATTCATAGAAAACACCGACCTTACCTAACCTTGTTATCTTAAGATAAGCATCTTATTGCTTCGTAATTACAATTATTACCTAACCTATAATAGGTATAGGTTAAGTAATAATTGTAATTACGAAGCAATAAGATGCTTATCTTAAGATACTAACAAGGTTAGGTAAGGTCGGTGTTTTCTATGAATCTTCTTAAGGGTATCTATTATGTTTAGTATATCACCTATGCACGTAGTTAATAAGTCAATATTGACTTTACGAATTTGCGAGAACGGGTTGTAATAGGTGGTGAATTTATAATAGTATGTGGTAAAGATATCCCGTTTTCTATAGACGGAAATTCCACTACAATTTACATTTTCTATGGGTTAACTTGTGTATACAATACAGCAGCAATATTATCTGTCTGTATGATATTATTAAATGGTGTCGGATTTTCCGACAGCCATTACGAAACGCGTTCATGCGTCAGACCATGAATAAAAATGAATTTTGGAGAATTGATATTTCCATTACCACCGACAGTGAAGAAAAAAAAATAAATACTGAGAAATTCGTGCTAGAACTATTAATCTTACCTTTTCGGTCATATATTCAACAACATATGTTTACAAGAAAGACTGCTACC
>NW_025554110.1:0-13648 GCF_020424385.1 Procambarus clarkii
AGTCGGAATTTCAAACTGCGAATAGGTGCAGAGAGCCAGAATTTGGGTCCAAAATATGGCTCAGGTATCGAATTTGGGATGTTTGGGATATTTTGAAAACTGCAGGGGGGTTTGGGCAAAATGTGACCCACCGCCGCTTTCAGTAATTGGCATATTTTTGGTATAAAAAGTCGGAATTTCAAACTGCGAATAGGTGCAGAGAGCCAGAATTTGGGTCCAAAATATGGCTCAGGTATCGAATTTGGGATGTTTGGGATATTTTGAAAACTGCAGGGGGGTTTGGGCAAAATGTGACCCACCGCCGCTTTCAGTAATTGGCATATTTTTGGTATAAAAAGTCGGAATTTCAAACTGCGAATAGGTGCAGAGAGCCAGAATTTGGGTCCAAAATATGGCTCAGGTATCGAATTTGGGATGTTTGGGATATTTTGAAAACTGCAGGGGGGTTTGGGCAAAATGTGACCCACCGCCGCTTTCAGTAATTGGCATATTTTTGGTATAAAAAGTCGGAATTTCAAACTGCGAATAGGTGCAGAGAGCCAGAATTTGGGTCCAAAATATGGCTCAGGTATCGAATTTGGGATGTTTGGGATATTTTGAAAACTGCAGGGGGGTTTGGGCAAAATGTGACCCACCGCCGCTTTCAGTAATTGGCATATTTTTGGTATAAAAAGTCGGAATTTCAAACTGCGAATAGGTGCAGAGAGCCAGAATTTGGGTCCAAAATATGGCTCAGGTATCGAATTTGGGATGTTTGGGATATTTTGAAAACTGCAGGGGGTTTGGGCAAAATGTGACCCACCGCCGCTTTCAGTAATTGGCATATTTTTGGTATAAAAAGTCGGAATTTCAAACTGCGAATAGGTGCAGAGAGCCAGAATTTGGGTCCAAAATATGGCTCAGGTATCGAATTTGGGATGTTTGGGATATTTTGAAAACTGCAGGGGGTTTGGGCAAAATGTGACCCACCGCCGCTTTCAGTAATTGGCATATTTTTGGTATAAAAAGTCGGAATTTCAAACTGCGAATAGGTGCAGAGAGCCAGAATTTGGGTCCAAAATATGGCTCAGGTATCGAATTTGGGATGTTTGGGATATTTTGAAAACTGCAGGGGGTTTGGGCAAAATGTGACCCACCGCCGCTTTCAGTAATTGGCATATTTTTGGTATAAAAATTCGGAATTTCAAACTGCGAATAGGTGCAGAGAGCCAGAATTTTGGTCCAAAATATGGCTCAGGTATCGAATTTGGGATGTTTGGGATATTTTGAAAACTGCAGGGGGGTTTGGGCAAAATGTGACCCACCGCCGCTTTCAGTAATTGGCATATTTTTGGTATAAAAAGTCGGAATTTCAAACGGCGAATAGGTGCAGAGAGCCAGAATTTTGGTCCAAAATATGGCTCAGGTATCGAATTTGGGATGTTTGGGATATTTTGAAAACTGCAGGGGGGTTTGGGCAAAATGTGACCCACCCCCGCTTTCAGTAATTGGCATATTTTTGGTATAAAAAGTCGGAATTTCAAACTGCGAATAGGTGCAGAGAGCCAGAATTTGGGTCCAAAATATGGCTCAGGTATCGATTTGGGATTTGGGATATTTTGAAAACTGCAGGGGGGTTTGGGCAAAATGTGACCCACCGCCGCTTTCAGTAATTGGCATATTTTTGGTATAAAAAGTCGGAATTTCAAACGGCGAATAGGTGCAGAGAGCCAGAATTTGGGTCCAAAATATGGCTCAGGTATCGAATTTGGGATGTTTGGGATATTTTGAAAACTGCAGGGGGGTTTGGGCAAAATGTGACCCACCGCCGCTTTCAGTAATTGGCATATTTTTGGTATAAAAAGTCGGAATTTCAAACTGCGAATAGGTGCAGAGAGCCAGAATTTGGGTCCAAAATATGGCTCAGGTATCGAATTTGGGATGTTTGGGATATTTTGAAAACTGCAGGGGGTTTGGGCAAAATGTGACCCACCGCCGCTTTCAGTAATTGGCATATTTTTGGTATAAAAAGTCGGAATTTCAAACTGCGAATAGGTGCAGAGAGCCAGAATTTGGGTCCAAAATATGGCTCAGGTATCGAATTTGGGATGTTTGGGATATTTTGAAAACTGCAGGGGGTTTGGGCAAAATGTGACCCACCGCCGCTTTCAGTAATTGGCATATTTTTGGTATAAAAAGTCGGAATTTCAAACTGCGAATAGGTGCAGAGAGCCAGAATTTGGGTCCAAAATATGGCTCAGGTATCGAATTTGGGATGTTTGGGATATTTTGAAAACTGCAGGGGGGTTTGGGCAAAATGTGACCCACCGCCGCTTTCAGTAATTGGCATATTTTTGGTATAAAAAGTCGGAATTTCAAACTGCGAATAGGTGCAGAGAGCCAGAATTTGGGTCCAAAATATGGCTCAGGTATCGAATTTGGGATGTTTGGGATATTTTGAAAACTGCAGGGGGGTTTGGGCAAAATGTGACCCACCGCCGCTTTCAGTAATTGGCAGATTTTTGGTATAAAAAGTCGGAATTTCAAACTGCGAATAGGTGCAGAGAGCCAGAATTTGGGTCCAAAATATGGCTCAGGTATCGAATTTGGGATGTTTGGGATATTTTGAAAACTGCAGGGGGGTTTGGGCAAAATGTGACCCACCGCCGCTTTCAGTAATTGGCATATTTTTGGTATAAAAAGTCGGAATTTCAAACTGCGAATAGGTGCAGAGAGCCAGAATTTGGGTCCAAAATATGGCTCAGGTATCGAATTTGGGATGTTTGGGATATTTTGAAAACTGCAGGGGGGTTTGGGCAAAATGTGACCCACCGCCGCTTTCAGTAATTGGCATATTTTTGGTATAAAAAGTCGGAATTTCAAACTGCGAATAGGTGCAGAGAGCCAGAATTTGGGTCCAAAATATGGCTCAGGTATCGAATTTGGGATGTTTGGGATATTTTGAAAACTGCAGGGGGTTTGGGCAAAATGTGACCCACCGCCGCTTTCAGTAATTGGCATATTTTTGGTATAAAAAGTCGGAATTTCAAACTGCGAATAGGTGCAGAGAGCCAGAATTTGGGTCCAAAATATGGCTCAGGTATCGAATTTGGGATGTTTGGGATATTTTGAAAACTGCAGGGGGGTTTGGGCAAAATGTGACCCACCGCCGCTTTCAGTAATTGGCATATTTTTGGTATAAAAAGTCGGAATTTCAAACTGCGAATAGGTGCAGAGAGCCAGAATTTGGGTCCAAAATATGGCTCAGGTATCGAATTTGGGATGTTTGGGATATTTTGAAAACTGCAGGGGGTTTGGGCAAAATGTGACCCACCGCCGCTTTCAGTAATTGGCATATTTTTGGTATAAAAAGTCGGAATTTCAAACTGCGAATAGGTGCAGAGAGCCAGAATTTGGGTCCAAAATATGGCTCAGGTATCGAATTTGGGATGTTTGGGATATTTTGAAAACTGCAGGGGGTTTGGGCAAAATGTGACCCACCGCCGCTTTCAGTAATTGGCATATTTTTGGTATAAAAAGTCGGAATTTCAAACTGCGAATAGGTGCAGAGAGCCAGAATTTGGGTCCAAAATATGGCTCAGGTATCGAATTTGGGATGTTTGGGATATTTTGAAAACTGCAGGGGGGTTTGGGCAAAATGTGACCCACCGCCGCTTTCAGTAATTGGCATATTTTTGGTATAAAAAGTCGGAATTTCAAACTGCGAATAGGTGCAGAGAGCCAGAATTTGGGTCCAAAATATGGCTCAGGTATCGAATTTGGGATGTTTGGGATATTTTGAAAACTGCAGGGGGGTTTGGGCAAAATGTGACCCACCGCCGCTTTCAGTAATTGGCATATTTTTGGTATAAAAAGTCGGAATTTCAAACTGCGAATAGGTGCAGAGAGCCAGAATTTGGGTCCAAAATATGGCTCAGGTATCGAATTTGGGATGTTTGGGATATTTTGAAAACTGCAGGGGGGTTTGGGCAAAATGTGACCCACCGCCGCTTTCAGTAATTGGCATATTTTTGGTATAAAAAGTCGGAATTTCAAACTGCGAATAGGTGCAGAGAGCCAGAATTTGGGTCCAAAATATGGCTCAGGTATCGAATTTGGGATGTTTGGGATATTTTGAAAACTGCAGGGGGTTTGGGCAAAATGTGACCCACCGCCGCTTTCAGTAATTGGCATATTTTTGGTATAAAAAGTCGGAATTTCAAACTGCGAATAGGTGCAGAGAGCCAGAATTTGGGTCCAAAATATGGCTCAGGTATCGAATTTGGGATGTTTGGGATATTTTGAAAACTGCAGGGGGGTTTGGGCAAAATGTGACCCACCGCCGCTTTCAGTAATTGGCATATTTTTGGTATAAAAAGTCGGAATTTCAAACTGCGAATAGGTGCAGAGAGCCAGAATTTGGGTCCAAAATATGGCTCAGGTATCGAATTTGGGATGTTTGGGATATTTTGAAAACTGCAGGGGGGTTTGGGCAAAATGTGACCCACCCGCCGCTTTCAGTAATTGGCATATTTTTGGTATAAAAAGTCGGAATTTCAAACTGCGAATAGGTGCAGAGAGCCAGAATTTGGGTCCAAAATATGGCTCAGGTATCGAATTTGGGATATTTTGAAAACTGCAGGGGGGTTTGGGCAAAATGTGACCCACCGCCGCTTTCAGTAATTGGCATATTTTTGGTATAAAAAGTCGGAATTTCAAACTGCGAATAGGTGCAGAGAGCCAGAATTTGGGTCCAAAATATGGCTCAGGTATCGAATTTGGGATGTTTGGGATATTTTGAAAACTGCAGGGGGGTTTGGGCAAAATGTGACCCACCGCCGCTTTCAGTAATTGGCATATTTTTGGTATAAAAAGTCGGAATTTCAAACTGCGAATAGGTGCAGAGAGCCAGAATTTGGGTCCAAAATATGGCTCAGGTATCGAATTTGGGATGTTTGGGATATTTTGAAAACTGCAGGGGGTTTGGGCAAAATGTGACCCACCGCCGCTTTCAGTAATTGGCATATTTTTGGTATAAAAAGTCGGAATTTCAAACTGCGAATAGGTGCAGAGAGCCAGAATTTGGGTCCAAAATATGGCTCAGGTATCGAATTTGGGATGTTTGGGATATTTTGAAAACTGCAGGGGGGTTTGGGCAAAATGTGACCCACCGCCGCTTTCAGTAATTGGCATATTTTTGGTATAAAAAGTCGGAATTTCAAACTGCGAATAGGTGCAGAGAGCCAGAATTTGGGTCCAAAATATGGCTCAGGTATCGAATTTGGGATGTTTGGGATATTTTGAAAACTGCAGGGGGTTTGGGCAAAATGTGACCCACCGCCGCTTTCAGTAATTGGCATATTTTTGGTATAAAAAGTCGGAATTTCAAACTGCGAATAGGTGCAGAGAGCCAGAATTTGGGTCCAAAATATGGCTCAGGTATCGAATTTGGGATGTTTGGGATATTTTGAAAACTGCAGGGGGTTTGGGCAAAATGTGACCCACCGCCGCTTTCAGTAATTGGCATATTTTTGGTATAAAAAGTCGGAATTTCAAACTGCGAATAGGTGCAGAGAGCCAGAATTTGGGTCCAAAATATGGCTCAGGTATCGAATTTGGGATGTTTGGGATATTTTGAAAACTGCAGGGGGGTTTGGGCAAAATGTGACCCACCGCCGCTTTCAGTAATTGGCATATTTTTGGTATAAACAGTCGGAATTTCAAACTGCGAATAGGTGCAGAGAGCCAGAATTTGGGTCCAAAATATGGCTCAGGTATCGAATTTGGGATGTTTGGGATATTTTGAAAACTGCAGAGGGGTTTGGGCAAAATGTGACCCACCGCCGCTTTCAGTAATTGGCATATTTTTGGTATAAAAAGTCGGAATTTCAAACTGCGAATAGGTGCAGAGAGCCAGAATTTGGATCCAAAAGATGGCTCAGGTATCGAATTTGGGATGTTTGGGATATTTTGAAAACTGCAGGGGGGTTTGGGCAAAATGTGACCCACCGCCGCTTTCAGTAATTGGCATATTTTTGGTATAAAAAGTCGGAATTTCAAACTGCGAATAGGTGCAGAGAGCCAGAATTTGGGTCCAAAATATGGCTCAGGTATCGAATTTGGGATGTTTGGGATATTTTGAAAACTGCAGGGGGTTTGGGCAAAATGTGACCCACCCCCGCTTTCAGTAATTGGCATATTTTTGGTATAAAAAGTCGGAATTTCAAACTGCGAATAGGTGCAGAGAGCCAGAATTTGGGTCCAAAATATGGCTCAGGTATCGAATTTGGGATGTTTGGGATATTTTGAAAACTGCAGGGGGGTTTGGGCAAAATGTGACCCACCGCCGCTTTCAGTAATTGGCATATTTTTGGTATAAAAAGTCGGAATTTCAAACTGCGAATAGGTGCAGAGAGCCAGAATTTGGGTCCAAAATATGGCTCAGGTATCGAATTTGGGATGTTTGGGATATTTTGAAAACTGCAGGGGGTTTGGGCAAAATGTGACCCACCGCCGCTTTCAGTAATTGGCATATTTTTGGTATAAAAAGTCGGAATTTCAAACTGCGAATAGGTGCAGAGAGCCAGAATTTGGGTCCAAAATATGGCTCAGGTATCGAATTTGGGATGTTTGGGATATTTTGAAAACTGCAGGGGGGTTTGGGCAAAATGTGACCCACCGCCGCTTTCAGTAATTGGCATATTTTTGGTATAAAAAGTCGGAATTTCAAACTGCGAATAGGTGCAGAGAGCCAGAATTTGGGTCCAAAATATGGCTCAGGTATCGAATTTGGGATGTTTGGGATATTTTGAAAACTGCAGAGGGGGTTTGTGGCAAAATGTGACCCACCGCTGCTTTCAGTAATTGGCATATTTTTGGTATAAAAAGTCGGAATTTCAAACGGCGAATAGGTGCAGAGAGCCAGAATTTGGGTCCAAAATATGGCTCAGGTATCGAATTTGGGATGTTTGGGATATTTTGAAAACTGCAGAGGGGTTTGGGCAAAATGTGACCCACCCCCGCTTTCAGTAATTGGCATATTTTTGGTATAAAAAGTCGGAATTTCAAACTGCGAATAGGTGCAGAGAGCCAGAATTTGGGTCCAAAATATGGCTCAGGTATCGAATTTGGGATATTTTGAAAACTGCAGGGGGGTTTGGGCAAAATGTGACCCACCGCCGCTTTCAGTAATTGGCAGATTTTTGGTATAAAAATTCGGAATTTCAAACGGCGAATAGGTGCAGAGAGCCAAAATTTGGGTCCAAAATATGGCTCAGGTATCGAATTTGGGATGTTTGGGATATTTTGAAAACTGCAGGGGGGTTTGGGCAAAATGTGACCCACCGCCGCTTTCAGTAATTGGCATATTTTTGGTATAAAAAGTCGGAATTTCAAACTGCGAATAGGTGCAGAGAGCCAGAATTTGGGTCCAAAATATGGCTCAGGTATCGAATTTGGGATGTTTGGGATATTTTGAAAACTGCAGGGGGTTTGGGGCAAAATGTGACCCACCGCCGCTTTCAGTAATTGGCAGATTTTTGGTATAAAAAGTCGGAATTTCAAACGGCGAATAGGTGCAGAGAGCCAGAATTTGGGTCCAAAATATGGCTCAGGTATCGAATTTGGGATGTTTGGGATATTTTGAAAACTGCAGGGGGGTTTGGGCAAAATGTGACCCACCGCCGCTTTCAGTAATTGGCATATTTTTGGTATAAAAAGTCGGAATTTCAAACTGCGAATAGGTGCAGAGAGCCAGAATTTGGGTCCAAAATATGGCTCAGGTATCGAATTTGGGATGTTTGGGATATTTTGAAAACTGCAGGGGGTTTGGGCAAAATGTGACCCACCGCCGCTTTCAGTAATTGGCAGATTTTTGGTATAAAAAGTCGGAATTTCAAACTGCGAATAGGTGCAGAGAGCCAGAATTTGGGTCCAAAATATGGCTCAGGTATCGAATTTGGGATGTTTGGGATATTTTGAAAACTGCAGGGGGGTTTGGGCAAAATGTGACCCACCGCCGCTTTCAGTAATTGGCATATTTTTGGTATAAAAAGTCGGAATTTCAAACTGCGAATAGGTGCAGAGAGCCAGAATTTGGGTCCAAAATATGGCTCAGGTATCGAATTTGGGATGTTTGGGATATTTTGAAAACTGCAGGGGGGTTTGGGCAAAATGTGACCCACCGCCGCTTTCAGTAATTGGCATATTTTTGGTATAAAAAGTCGGAATTTCAAACTGCGAATAGGTGCAGAGAGCCAGAATTTGGGTCCAAAATATGGCTCAGGTATCGAATTTGGGATGTTTGGGATATTTTGAAAACTGCAGGGGGGTTTGGGCAAAATGTGACCCACCGCCGCTTTCAGTAATTGGCATATTTTTGGTATAAAAAGTCGGAATTTCAAACTGCGAATAGGTGCAGAGAGCCAGAATTTGGGTCCAAAATATGGCTCAGGTATCGAATTTGGGATGTTTGGGATATTTTGAAAACTGCAGGGGGGTTTGGGCAAAATGTGACCCACCGCCGCTTTCAGTAATTGGCATATTTTTGGTATAAAAAGTCGGAATTTCAAACTGCGAATAGGTGCAGAGAGCCAGAATTTGGGTCCAAAATATGGCTCAGGTATCGAATTTGGGATGTTTGGGATATTTTGAAAACTGCAGGGGGTTTGGGCAAAATGTGACCCACCGCCGCTTTCAGTAATTGGCAGATTTTTTGTATAAAAAGTCGGAATTTCAAACGGCGAATAGGTGCAGAGAGCCAGAATTTGGGTCCAAAATATGGCTCAGGTATCGAATTTGGGATGTTTGGGATATTTTGAAAACTGCAGGGGGGTTTGGGCAAAATGAGACCCATCGCTGTTTCAGTAATTGGCATATTTTTGGTATGAAAAGTCGGAATTTTAAACTGCGAATAGGTGCAGAGAGCCAGAAATTTGATCCAAAATATGGCTCGGGTATCGAATTTGGGATGTTTGGGATATTTTGAAAACTGCAGAGGGGTTTGGGCAAAATGTGACCCACCGCCGCTTTCAGTAATTGGCATATTTTTGGTATAAAAAGTCGGAATTTCAAACTGCGAATAGGTGCAGAGAGCCAGAATTTTGATCCAAAATATGGCTCGGGTATCGAATTTGGGATGTTTGGGATATTTTGAAAACTGCAGGGGGTTTGGGCAAAATGTGACCCACTGCCGCTTTCAGTAATTGGCAGATTTTTGGTATAAAAAGTCGGAATTTCAAACTGTGAATAGGTGCTGAGAGCCAGAATTTATGTCCAAAATATGGTTCAGGTAATGATTTTGGGATGTTTACGATATTTTGAAAACTGCCGGGGGTTTGGGCAAAATGTGACCCACCGCCGCTTTCAGTAATTGGTATATTTTTGGTATAAAAATTCGGAATTTCAAACAGCGAATAGGTGCAGAGAGCCAGAATTTGCGTCAAAAAGATGGCTCAGGTATCGAATTAGGGATGTTTGGGATATTTTGAAAACTGCAGGAGGTTTGGGCAAAATGTTACACACCGCTGGAATCAGTAATTGGCATATTTTCGGTATAAAAAGTTGGAATTTCAAACTGCGAATAGGTGCAGAGAGCCAGAATTTGGGTCCAAAAGATGGCTCAGGTATCGAATTTGGGATGTTTTGGATATTTTGAAAACTGCAGGGGGGTTTGGGCAAAATGTGACCCACCGCCGCTTTCAGTAATTGGCAGATTTTTGGTATAAAAAGTCGGAATTTCAAACTGCGAATAGGTGCAGAGAGCCAGAATTTGGGTCCAAAATATGGCTCAGGTATCGAATTTGGGATGTTTGGGATATTTTGAAAACTGCAGGGGGTTTGGGCAAAATGTGACCCACCCCCGCTTTCAGTAATTGGCATATTTTTGGTATAAAAAGTCGGAATTTCAAACTGCGAATAGGTGCAGAGAGCCAGAATTTGGGTCCAAAATATGGCTCAGGTATCGAATTTGGGATGTTTGGGATATTTTGAAAACTGCAGGGGGTTTGGGCAAAATGTGACCCACCGCCGCTTTCAGTAATTGGCATATTTTTGGTATAAAAAGTCGGAATTTCAAACTGCGAATAGGTGCAGAGAGCCAGAATTTGGGTCCAAAATACGGCTCAGGTATCGAATTTGGGATGTTTGGGATATTTTGAAAACTGCAGGGGGGTTTGGGCAAAATGTGACCCACCGCCGCTTTCAGTAATTGGCATATTTTTGGTATAAAAAGTCGGAATTTCAAACTGCGAATAGGTGCAGAGAGCCAGAATTTGGGTCCAAAATATGGCTCAGGTATCGAATTTGGGATGTTTGGGATATTTTGAAAATTGCAGGGGGGATTTGGGCAAAATGTGACCCACCGCCGCTTTCAGTAATTGGCAGATTTTTGGTATAAAAAGTCGGAAATTCAAACGGCGAATAGGTGCAGAGAGCCAGAATTTGGGTCCAAAATATGGCTCAGGTATCGAATTTGGGATGTTTGGGATATTTTGAAAACTGCAGAGGGGGTTTGGGCAAAATGTGACCAACCCCCGCTTTCAGTAATTGACATATTTTTGGTATAAAAAGTCGGAACTTCAAACTGCGAATAGGTGCAGAGAGCCAGAATTTGGGTCCAAAATATGGCTCAGGTATCGAATTTGGGATTTGGGATATTTTGAAAACTGCAGGGGGGTTTGGGCAAAATGTGACCCACCGCCGCTTTCAGTAATTGGCATATTTTTGGTATAAAAAGTCGGAATTTCAAACGGCGAATAGGTGCAGAGAGCCAGAATTTGGGTCCAAAATATGGCTCAGGTATCGAATTTGGGATGTTAGAGATATTTTGAAAGCTGCAGGGGGGGTTTGGGCAAAATGTGACTCACCGCAGCTTTCAGTAATTGGCATATGTTTGGTATAAAAAGCCGGAATTTCAAACTGCGAATATGTGCAGAGAGCCAGAATTTGGGTCCAAAATATGGCTCGGGTATCGAATTTGGGATGTTTGGGATATTTTGAAAACTGCAGAGGGGTTTGGGCAAAATGTGACCCTCCGTCGCTTTCAGTAATTGGCATATTTTTGGTATAAAAAGTCGGAATTTCAAACGGCGAATAGGTGCAGAGAGCCAGAATTTGGGTCCAAAATATGGCTCAGGTATCGAATTTGGGATGTTTGGGATATTTTGAAAACTGCAGGGGGGTTTGGGCAAAATGTGACCCACCGCCGCTTTCGGTAATTGGCATATTTTTGTTATAGAAAGTCGGAATTTCAAACTGCGAATAGGTGCAGAGAGCCAGAATTTGGGTCCAAAATATGGGTCAGGTATCGAATTTGGGATATTTGGGATATTTTGAAAACTGCAGGGGGGGTTTGGGCAAAATGTGACCCACCGCCGCTTTCAGTAATTGGCATATTTTTGGTATAAAAAGTCGGAATTTCAAACTGCGAATAGGTGCAGAGAGCCAGAATTTGGGTCCAAAATATGGCTCAGGTATCGAATTTGGGATGTTTGGGATATTTTGAAAACTGCAGGGGGGTTTGGGCAAAATGTGACCCACCGCCGCTTTCAGTAATTGGCATATTTTTGGTATAAAAAGTCGGAATTTCAAACGGCGAATAGGTGCAGAGAGCCAGAATTTGGGTCCAAAATATGGCTCAGGTATCGAATTTGGGATGTTTGGGATATTTTGAAAACTGCAGGGGGGTTTGGGCAAAATGTGACCCACCGCCGCTTTCAGTAATTGGCATATTTTTGGTATAAAAAGTCGGAATTTCAAACTGCGAATAGGTGCAGAGAGCCAGAATTTGGGTCCAAAATATGGCTCAGGTATCGAATTTTGATGTTTGGGATATTTTGAAAACTGCAGGGGGGTTTGGGCAAAATGTGACCCACCGCCGCTTTCAGTAATTGGCAGATTTTTGGTATAAAAAGTCGGAATTTCAAACTGCGAATAGGTGCAGAGAGCCAGAATTTGGGTCCAAAATATGGCTCAGGTATCGAATTTGGGATGTTTGGGATATTTTGAAAACTGCAGGGGGTTTGGGCAAAATGTGACCCACCGCCGCTTTCAGTAATTGGCATATTTTTGGTATAAAAAGTCGGAATTTCAAACTGCGAATAGGTGCAGAGAGCCAGAATTTGGGTCCAAAATATGGCTCAGGTATCGAATTTGGGATGTTTGGGATATTTTGAAAACTGCAGGGGGGTTTGGGCAAAATGTGACCCACCGCCGCTTTCAGTAATTGGCATATTTTTGGTATAAAAAGTCGGAATTTCAAACTGCGAATAGGTGCAGAGAGCCAGAATTTGGGTCCAAAATATGGCTCAGGTATCGAATTTGGGATGTTTGGGATATTTTGAAAACTGCAGGGGGTTTGGGCAAAATGTGACCCACCCCCGCTTTCAGTAATTGGCATATTTTTGGTATAAAAAGTCGGAATTTCAAACTGCGAATAGGTGCAGAGAGCCAGAATTTGGGTCCAAAATATGGCTCAGGTATCGAATTTGGGATGTTTGGGATATTTTGAAAACTGCAGGGGGTTTGGGCAAAATGTGACCCACCGCCGCTTTCAGTAATTGGCATATTTTTGGTATAAAAAGTCGGAATTTCAAACTGCGAATAGGTGCAGAGAGCCAGAATTTGGGTCCAAAATATGGCTCAGGTATCGAATTTGGGATGTTTGGGATATTTTGAAAACTGCAGGGGGGTTTGGGCAAAATGTGACCCACCGCCGCTTTCAGTAATTGGCATATTTTTGGTATAAAAAGTCGGAATTTCAAACTGCGAATAGGTGCAGAGAGCCAGAATTTGGGTCCAAAATATGGCTCAGGTATCGAATTTGGGATGTTTGGGATATTTTGAAAACTGCAGGGGGTTTGGGCAAAATGTGACCCACCGCCGCTTTCAGTAATTGGCATATTTTTGGTATAAAAAGTCGGAATTTCAAACTGCGAATAGGTGCAGAGAGCCAGAATTTGGGTCCAAAATATGGCTCAGGTATCGAATTTGGGATGTTTGGGATATTTTGAAAACTGCAGGGGGTTTGGGCAAAATGTGACCCACCGCCGCTTTCAGTAATTGGCATATTTTTGGTATAAAAATTCGGAATTTCAATCTGCGAATAGGTGCAGAGAGCCAGAATTTGGGTCCAAAATATGGCTCAGGTATCGAATTTGGGATGTTTGGGATATTTTGAAAACTGCAGGGGGGTTTGGGCAAAATGTGACCCACCGCCACTTTCAGTAATTGACAGATTTTTGGTATAAAAAGTCGGAATTTCAAACGTCGAATAGGTGCAGAGAGCCAGAATTTGGGTCCAAAATATGGCTCAGGTATCGAATTTGGGATGTTTGGGATATTTTGAAAACTGCAGGGGGGTTTGGGAAAAATGTGACCCACCCCGCTTTCAGTAATTGGCATATTTTTGGTATACAAATTCGGAATTTCAAACTGTGAATAGGTGCAGAAAGCCAGAATTTGGGTCCAAAATATGGCTCAGGTATTGAATTTGGGATATTTTGAAAACTGCAGGGGGGTTTGGGCAAAATGTGACCCACCGCCGCTTTCATTAATTGGCAGATTTTTGGTTTAAAAGTCGGAATTTCAAACTGCGAATAGGTGCAGAGAGCCAGAATTTGGGTCCAAAATATGGCTCAGGTATCGAATTTGGGATGTTTGGGATATTTTG
>NW_025554112.1:0-26830 GCF_020424385.1 Procambarus clarkii
ATATATATATATATATATATATATATATATATATATATATATATATATATATATATATATATATATATATATATATATGTCGTACCTAGTAGCCAGAACGCACTTCTCGGCCTACTATACAAGGCCGATTTGCCTAATAAGCCAAGTTTTCATGAATTAATTGTTTTTCGACTACCTAACTACCTAACCCAACCTAACCTACCTTTTTGGGCTACCTAACCAAACCTAACCTATAAAGACAGGTTAGGTTAGGTTAGGTAGGGTTGGTTAGGTTCGGTCATATATCTACGTTAATTTTAACTCCAATAAAAAAATAATGACCTATACATAATGAAATGGGTAGCTTTATCATTCATAAGAATAAAATTAGAGAAAATATATTAATTCAGGAAAACTTGGCTTATTAGGCAAATCGGGCCTTGCATAGTAGGCCAAAAAGTGAGTTCTGGCTACTAGGTACGACATATATATATATATATATATATATATATGTCGTACCTAATAGCCAGAACGCACTTCTCAGCCTACTATTCAAGGCCCGATTTGCCTAATAAGCCAAGTTTTCATGAATTAATGTTTTTTCGTCTACCTAACCTACCTAACCTAACCTAACCTAGCTTTTTTTGGCTACCTAACCTAACCTTACCTATAAATATAGGTTAGGTTAGGTTAGGTAGGGTTGGTTAGGTTCGGTCATATATCTACGTTAATTTTAACTCCAATAAAAAAAACTGACCTCATACATAGAGAAAAGGGTTGCTTTATCATTTCATAAGAAAAAAATTATAGTAAATATATTAATTCAGGAAAACTTGGCTTAATAGGCAAATCGGGCCTTGAATAGTAGGCTGAGAAGTGAGTTCTGGCTACTAGGTACGACATATATATATATATATATATATATATGTCGTACCTAGTAGCCAGAACTCACTTCTCAGCCTACTATGCGAGGCCCGATTTGCCTAATAAGCCAAGTTTTACTGAATTAATATATTTTCTCTATTTTTTTCTTATGAAATGATAAAGCTACCCATTCATTATGTATGAGGTCAATTTTTTTTTATTGGAGTTAAAATTAACGTAGATATATGACCGAACCTAACCAACCCTACCTAACCTAACCTAACCTATCTCTATAGGTTAGGTTAGGTTAGGTAGCCGAAAACGTTAGGTTAGGTTAGGTTAGGTAGGTTAGGTTGTCGAAAAAACATTAATTCATGAAAACTAGGCTTATTAGGCAAATCAGGCCTTGCATAGTAGGCTGAGAAGTGAGTTCTGGCTATTAGGTACGACATATATATATATATATATATATATATATATATATATATATATATATATATATATATATATATATATATATATATATATATGTCGTACCTAGTAGCCAGAACGCACTTCTCAGCCTAAAATGCAAGGCCCGATTTGCCTAATAAGCCAAGTTTTCATGAATTAATTGTTTTTCGACAACCTAACCTACCTAACATAACCTAATCTAACTTTTTCGGCTACCTAACCTAACCTAACCTATAAAGATATGTTAGGTTAGGTTAGGTAGGGTTGGTTAGGTTCGGTCCTATATCTACGTTAATTTTAACTCCAATAAAAAAAATTGACCTCATACATAATGGAAAGGGTAGCTTTATCATTTCATAAGAAAAAAATTAGAGAAAATATACTAATTCAGGAAAACTTGGCTTATTAGGCAAATCGGGCCTTGCATAGTAGGCTGAGAAGTGCGTTCTGGCTATTAGGTACGACATATATATATATATATATATATATATATATATATATATATATATATATATATATATATATATATATTATATATATATATGTCGTACCTAGTAGCCAGAACTCACTTCTCAGCCTACTATTCAAGGCCCGATTTGCCTAATAAGCCAAGTTTTCCTGAATTAATATATTTACTATAATTTTTTTCTTATGAAATGATAAAACAACCTTTTTCTCTATGTATGAGGTCAATTTTTTTTATTGGAGTTAAAATTAACGTAGATATATGACCAAACCTAACCAACCCTACCTAACCTAACCTAACCTATATTTATAGGTAAGGTTGGGTTAGGAAGCCAGAAAAAAAAAGCTAGGTTAGGTTAGGTTAGGTAGGTTAGGTAGACGAAAAAACATTAATTCATGAAAACTTGGCTTATTAGGCAAATCGGGCCTTGAATAGTAGGCTGAGAAGTGCGTTCTGGCTATTAGGTACGACATATATATATATATATATATGTCGTACCTAGTAGCTAGAACTTGGACTTCTCCGCTCACGAAGGGACAATCCAGGTGGACTCTGGCGAGAGGATAAGGAGTGGAAGCAGTGAGGTCAGTGATGAAGACAGTTTCTCCGGTGTAGGCCGTGTTGGGCACAGCCGACTTCAAAATAATCGATTGAAGAGCCGCTGTGTCCCTCAAGATCTTCAATTTGAAACGTCCCTCCGGATTTGAACCGTTGGCAGAGACAGTTCCAGTATACAGGTGTTTACTGAAAAGGGAAAGATCATTAACATGAACACCAACATTCATCTGTTCATAAGCAACAGGGCTCCATTAAGGAACATATAATCTCTTCCCACAACCAAACCATCGCCAGAGAAATCCTAGTAAACAACACAGAAATCATCGATAGATACAGCGATAGCAGGCGGCTTCACGTCTGCGAGGCACTACACATCAAGAAGTCAACACCAGCAATCAACAGCCAATTAATGCACAACTATATTCTACCCACCTCAAGACTCCGCTCCAATATAGAAGCATCAAGAAATATGGACCAATAGGCTTTCCACAAATCACTTCCATTCAATACCCATTGTTTCGTGTTCTGTCTGGTGTTTAGGAATTTAATACCCTATTAATACCACCTCACCCCATCCACCTCACTCAAATGTAGATATAAACAAATCGAAGATGTGTAAGTTCTACGGCGCGCCTTGCACCCAAATGCTTAGACTGCATCAGTAAAGAGGCAAAACAGATTGGGATCAAACTCAACCCCTCAAAGTCAAAGGCCATGCCCATAAAAATAGCGAAGCCCAACATCCAACTCACAGTACAGGGTCAACCAATAGAATGGGTCGACACCTATCAGTATCTAGGAATCATCCTGGACACACACATGAATTTTAATGCTGAGGTCACATACTGAGAGAGCGAACTGCGGCCCGGACGGCAATCCTCAGGTCGCTAACCTCCCTTTCTGGAGGAGCCAATCTGCAAGTCCTTCGCACATACTATGTACAGGCAGTCAGATCAGTGATCGATTATGCCGCACCTGCACTCACAAATCTATCACACCAACAGTGGAAAAAGCTTGAAGTTGCCCAAAACAATGCTATGAGAGCTGCACTGGGAGCCCCCATGTGGACCAGGCTTGAAACTCTTAGACTGGAGACGGGTTTGCCCTCTCTACAAGAAAGAATATCACAAAGGACAGCTACAATTATCAGTAAGATAATTATTTCTTCTGATCCAATCCCAGTACGGCAGGCCTTGGTGGTTGGACTAGGCCAAAACAATGGAAACTCTTGGGTTGCAAGAGCAGGAAAAGTCCTAAACAGACTACATTTAAAAAACATGATTCTTGATAGAGAGGGTGATCATCCACACCCAAATTACACTCCTTCCGCGCCGTGGGAAGAGCCTACTTTCAAAATAGTAATAGAAAGTCTCCCAATGAAAAAGGCTGCCTATGATCCGACAATCCTAAGGCGCATAATAGAAGAGCAAATGTATAGCATAGCAGTAGCAGGAGCCACCCACATCTTCACAGACGGATCGGTGGACACAGAAAATGAGAGTGCTGGCGCTGCTCTTTGCACGACCAGCGTTCAGGCATATTGGAGACTGGGAGGACTAGTATCATCAACCCAAACTGAGCTGTTCGCCATACAACAGGCATTCGCATATGTGATTGCACAAAACACTCAAAATGCAATCATACACACAGACTCAAAAGCTGCACTTCAAATACTAGGACAAAAACAGTGGAAAGATAATGTGGAAATAATTACCACCATTTTGTATCAAGGAGCAGTCGCTAAAGGCAAAGGCCTCAACATAACTTTAAACTGGATCCCATCCCATATTGGAATCCCATTAAATGAAAAAGCTGATGAAATTGCTAAATTGGCAACTCGTCATCCAGTGATACATAAAACAATTCAACCCAGCCTAGAGAACATAAAAAACATCATCACCAAAAAACTCTCACATCTCAACAAAGCCTACCTGCACCAGAGAATAGCTGAAGGTTCGCCATCTGCAACATGGTATCTTCAGGCAACCAAATTAGAAAGGTTAAATATCCCAAAAGGAATCCACAGGGAAATAGCAGTTAGGTTATATAGACTACGTCTAGGTTACAGATGCAACTGGGAGATTGGTGAACCCCGACAGAGAGAGTGCATCTTCTGCCAAACTGTCACAGAAAAGCCATTACTTCACTATCTTCTGGAATGTGAAGCAACCAATGACCTTAGAAGAGCTTTAAGAGTTCCTGAATCATGCAGTGGCCACCCTGAAGCCATCAACACAGCCACTCTCCTGGTCAACAAAGGTGTCCAGCAGCTGGACACCCTCATAAAGACTGTGAAGCAGTATCCTCCCCCACGATAACAGCTTGATGGTTAAATGCAACCTCAGAACACTGGGGAAAAAAAAAGAAAAAAGAAAAAAAATTAATAATTACGGGAGACATCTCCCGTCACGCAGGGTTCAGTTGCGCCTCCACAGGTCTCCAGTATCAGCTCTCGATGCTGGTAGTGGCTCAAAAGGGCCACCACTTGCGGGCTGTTCGTGCCCGTGCCACCTTTTGGGTGGCTTAATCTTTATCAATCAATCAATCTGGACACCCTCATAAAGACTGTGAAGCAGTATCCTCCCCCACGATAACAGCTTGATGGTTAAATGCAACCTCAGAACACTGGGAAAAAAAAAAAAAATTGTACAACTTACGGGCTATTCATGCCCGTGCCACCTCTTGGGTGGCTTAATCTTTATCAATCAATCGTAAGTTCTATTCAGTTGTGTATGTGTAAGCTAAAGTCTTTGAAAATGTAATAAGTTTTACGAAACGCGCTCAAGTGTCGCGTCAGACTAGAAATAAAAATGAATTTTGGAGAATTGATTTTTGAATTACCACCAACAGTGAAAAGAAACGTACGAAAGATCGAGAAAATTCGTGTTATAATTATTAATCTTACTTTTTCGGTCATATTTAATAATATATATCTACAGGAGAGACTGCTACCAAAATATACTAATATATATATATATATATATATATATATATATATATATATATATATATATATATATATATATATATATATATATATATATATATATATATATATATATATATATATATATATATATATATGTCGTACCTAGTAGCCAGAACGCACTTCTCAGCCTACTATGCAAGGCCCGATTTGCCTAATAAGCCAAGTTTTCATGAATTAATGTTTTTTCGACTACCTAACCTACCTAACCTAACCTAACCCAACTTTTTCGGCTACCTAACCTAACCTAACCTATAAAGATAGGTTAGGTTAGGTTAGGTAGGGTTGGTTAGGTTCGATCATATATCTACGTTAATTTTAACTCCAATAAAAAAAATTGACCTCATATATAATGAAATGGGTAGCTTTATCATTTCATAAGAAAAAAATAAGAGAAAATATATTATTTCAGGAAAACTTGGCTTATTAGGCAAATCGGGCCTTGAATAGTAGGCTGAGAAGTGCGTTCTGGCTACCAGGTACGACATATATATATATATATATATATATATATATATATATATATATATATATATATATATATATATATATATATGTCGTACCTAATAGCCAGAACGCACTTCTCAGCCTACTATTCAAGGCCCGATTTGCCTAATAAGCCAAGTTTTCATGAATTAATGTTTTTTCGTCTACCTAACCTACGTAACCTAACCTAACCTAGCTTTTTTTGGCTACCTAACCTAACCTTACCTATAAATATAGGTTAGGTTAGGTTAGGTAGGGTTGGTTAGGTTCGGTCATATATCTACGTTAATTTTAACTCCAATAAAAAAAAATTGACCTCATACATAGAGAAAAGGGTTTCTTTATCATTTCATAAGAAAAAAATTATAGTAAATATATTAATTCAGGAAAACTTGGCTTATTAGGCAAATCGGGCCTTGAATAGTAGGCTGAGAAGTGAGTTCTGGCTTCTAGGTACGACATATATATATATATATATATATATATATATATATATATATATATATATATATATATATATATATATATATATATATATATATATATATATATATATATATATATATATATATATATATATGTCGTACCTGGTAGCCAGAACACACTTCTCAGCCTACTATGCAAGGCCCAATTAGCCTAATAAGCCAAGTTTCATGAATTTATTGTTTTTCGACTACCTAACCTACCTAACCTAACCTAACCTAACTTTTTCGGCTACCTAACCTAACCTAACGTATAGAGATATGTTAGGTTAGGTTAGGTAGGGTAGGTTAGGTTCGGTCATATATCTACGTTAATTTTAACTCCAATAACAAAAAATTGACCTCATACATAATGAAATGGGTAGCTTTATCATTTCATAAGAAAAATATTTGAAAAAATATATTAATTCAGGAAAACTTGACTTATTAGGCAAATCGGGCCTTGCATAGTAGGCCGAGAAGTGCATTCTGGCTACTAGGTACGACATATATATATATATATATATATATATATGAATGAAAACTCACACCCCAGAAGTGACTCGAACCCATACTCCCAGAAGCAACGCAACTGGTAACTACAGGGCGCCTTAATCCGCTTGACCATCACGGCCGTCAAAAGGAAGTGATAGCCGAGGCTATTTGAGCCACTTCCCCGACGGCAACTCGGATGGTAATCTTGGGCATAGCATTTCACCAAATCACCTCATTCTTTGGGGCACACGTGAGGAACACAAATGCGAACAAGCCTGAATGGTCCCCAGGACTATATGCGAATGAAAACTCACACCCCAGAAGTGACTCGAACCCATACTCCCAGAAGCAACGCAACTGGTAACTACAGGGCGCCTTAATCCGCTTGACCATCACGGCCGTCAAAAGGAAGTTATAGCCGAGGCTATTTGAGCCACTTCCCCGACGGCAACTCGGATGGTAATCTTGGGCATAGCATTTCACCAAATCACCTCATTCTTTGGGGCACACGTGAGGAACACAAATGCGAACAAGCCTGAATGGTCCCCAGGACTATATGCGAATGAAAACTCACACCCCAGAAGTGACTCGAACCCATACTCCCAGAAGCAACGCAACTGGTAACTACAGGGCGCCTTAATCCGCTTGACCATCACGGCCGTCAAAAGGAAGTGATAGCCGAGGCTATTTGAGCCACTTCCCCGACGGCAACTCGGATGGTAATCTTGGGCATAGCATTTCACCAAATCACCTCATTCTTTGGGGCACACGTGAGGAACACAAATGCGAACAAGCCTGAATGGTCCCCAGGACTATATGCGAATGAAAACTCACACCCCAGAAGTGACTCGAACCCATACTCCCAGAAGCAACGCAACTGGTAACTACAGGGCGCCTTAATCCGCTTGACCATCACGGCCGTCAAAAGGAAGTGATAGCCGAGGCTATTTGAGCCACTTCCCCGACGGCAACTTGGATGGTAATCTTGGGCATAGCATTTCACCAAATCACCTCATTCTTTGGGGCACACGTGAGGAACACTAATGCGAACAAGCCTGAATGGTCCCCAGGACTATATGCGAATGAAAACTCACACCCCAGAAGTGACTCGAACCCATACTCCCAGAAGCAACGCAACTGGTAACTACAGGGCGCCTTAATCCGCTTGACCATCACGGCCGTCAAAAGGAAGTGATAGCCGAGGCTATTTGAGCCACTTCCCCGACGGCAACTCGGATGGTAATCTTGGGCATTGCATTTCACCAAATCACCTCATTCTTTGGGGCACACGTGAGGAACACAAATGCGAACAAGCCTGAATGGTCCCCAGGACTATATGCGAATGAAAACTCACACCCCAGAAGTGACTCGAACCCATACTCCCAGAAGCAACGCAACTGGTAACTACAGGGCGCCTTAATCCGCTTGACCATCACGGCCGTCAAAAGGAAGTTATAGCCGAGGCTATTTGAGCCACTTCCCCGACGGCAACTCGGATGGTAATCTTGGGCATAGCATTTCACCAAATCACCTCATTCTTTGGGGCACACGTGAGGAACACAAATGCGAACAAGCCTGAATGGTCCCCAGGACTATATGCGAATGAAAACTCACACCCCAGAAGTGACTCGAACCCATACTCCCAGAAGCAACGCAACTGGTAACTACAGGGCGCCTTAATCCGCTTGACCATCACGGCCGTCAAAAGGAAGTGATAGCCGAGGCTATTTGAGCCACTTCCCCGACGGCAACTCGGATGGTAATCTTGGGCATAGCATTTCACCAAATCACCTCATTCTTTGGGGCACACGTGAGAAACACAAATGCGAACAAGCCTGAATGGTCCCCAGGACTATATGCGAATGAAAACTCACACCCCAGAAGTGACTCGAACCCATACTCCCAGAAGCAACGCAACTGGTAACTACAGGGCGCCTTAATCCGCTTGACCATCACGGCCGTCAAAAGGAAGTGATAGCCGAGGCTATTTGAGCCACTTCCCCGACGGCAACTCGGATGGTAATCTTGGGCATAGCATTTCACCAAATCACCTCATTCTTTGGGGCACACGTGAGGAACACTAATGCGAACAAGCCTGAATGGTCCCCAGGACTATATGCGAATGAAAACTCACACCCCAGAAGTGACTCGAACCCATACTCCCAGAAGCAACGCAACTGGTAACTACAGGGCGCCTTAATCCGCTTGACCATCACGGCCGTCAAAAGGAAGTGATAGCCGAGGCTATTTGAGCCACTTCCCCGACGGCAACTCGGATGGTAATCTTGGGCATAGCATTTCACCAAATCACCTCATTCTTTGGGGCACACGTGAGGAACACAAATGCGAACAAGCCTGAATGGTCCCCAGGACTATATGCGAATGAAAACTCACACCCCAGAAGTGACTCGAACCCATACTCCCAGAAGCAACGCAACTGGTAACTACAGGGCGCCTTAATCCGCTTGACCATCACGGCCGTCAAAAGGAAGTGATAGCCGAGGCTATTTGAGCCACTTCCCCGACGGCAACTCGGATGGTAATCTTGGGCATAGCATTTCACCAAATCACCTCATTCTTTGGGGCACACGTGAGGAACACAAATGCGAACAAGCCTGAATGGTCCCCAGGACTATATGCGAATGAAAACTCACACCCCAGAAGTGACTCGAACCCATACTCCCAGAAGCAACGCAACTGGTAACTACAGGGCGCCTTAATCCGCTTGACCATCACGGCCGTCAAAAGGAAGTGATAGCCGAGGCTATTTGAGCCACTTCCCCGACGGCAACTCGGATGGTAATCTTGGGCATAGCATTTCACCAAATCACCTCATTCTTTGGGGCACACGTGAGGAACACAAATGCGAACAAGCCTGAATGGTCCCCAGGACTATATGCGAATGAAAACTCACACCCCAGAAGTGACTCGAACCCATACTCCCAGAAGCAACGCAACTGGTAACTACAGGGCGCCTTAATCCGCTTGACCATCACGGCCGTCAAAAGGAAGTGATAGCCGAGGCTATTTGAGCCACTTCCCCGACGGCAACTCGGATGGTAATCTTGGGCATAGCATTTCACCAAATCACCTCATTCTTTGGGGCACACGTGAGGAACACAAATGCGAACAAGCCTGAATGGTCCCCAGGACTATATGCGAATGAAAACTCACACCCCAGAAGTGACTCGAACCCATACTCCCAGAAGCAACGCAACTGGTAACTACAGGGCGCCTTAATCCGCTTGACCATCACGGCCGTCAAAAGGAAGTGATAGCCGAGGCTATTTGAGCCACTTCCCCGACGGCAACTCGGATGGTAATCTTGGGCATAGCATTTCACCAAATCACCTCATTCTTTGGGGCACACGTGAGGAACACTAATGCGAACAAGCCTGAATGGTCCCCAGGACTATATGCGAATGAAAACTCACACCCCAGAAGTGACTCGAACCCATACTCCCAGAAGCAACGCAACTGGTAACTACAGGGCGCCTTAATCCGCTTGACCATCACGGCCGTCAAAAGGAAGTGATAGCCGAGGCTATTTGAGCCACTTCCCCGACGGCAACTCGGATGGTAATCTTGGGCATTGCATTTCACCAAATCACCTCATTCTTTGGGGCACACGTGAGGAACACAAATGCGAACAAGCCTGAATGGTCCCCAGGACTATATGCGAATGAAAACTCACACCCCAGAAGTGACTCGAACCCATACTCCCAGAAGCAACGCAACTGGTAACTACAGGGCGCCTTAATCCGCTTGACCATCACGGCCGTCAAAAGGAAGTTATAGCCGAGGCTATTTGAGCCACTTCCCCGACGGCAACTCGGATGGTAATCTTGGGCATAGCATTTCACCAAATCACCTCATTCTTTGGGGCACACGTGAGGAACACAAATGCGAACAAGCCTGAATGGTCCCCAGGACTATATGCGAATGAAAACTCACACCCCAGAAGTGACTCGAATCCATACTCCCAGAAGCAACGCAACTGGTAACTACAGGGCGCCTTAATCCGCTTGACCATCACGGCCGTCAAAAGGAAGTGATAGCCGAGGCTATTTGAGCCACTTCCCCGACGGCAACTCGGATGGTAATCTTGGGCATAGCATTTCACCAAATCACCTCATTCTTTGGGGCACACGTGAGAAACACAAATGCGAACAAGCCTGAATGGTCCCCAGGACTATATGCGAATGAAAACTCACACCCCAGAAGTGACTCGAACCCATACTCCCAGAAGCAACGCAACTGGTAACTACAGGGCGCCTTAATCCGCTTGACCATCACGGCCGTCAAAAGGAAGTGATAGCCGAGGCTATTTGAGCCACTTCCCCGACGGCAACTCGGATGGTAATCTTGGGCATAGCATTTCACCAAATCACCTCATTCTTTGGGGCACACGTGAGGAACACAAATGCGAACAAGCCTGAATGGTCCCCAGGACTATATGCGAATGAAAACTCACACCCCAGAAGTGACTCGAACCCATACTCCCAGAAGCAACGCAACTGGTAACTACAGGGCGCCTTAATCCGCTTGACCATCACGGCATTACCATCCGAGTTGCCGTCGGGGAAGTGGCTCAAATAGCCTCGGCTATCACTTCCTTTTGACGGCCGTGATGGTCAAGCGGATTAAGGCGCCCTGTAGTTACCAGTTGCGTTGCTTCTGGGAGTATGGGTTCGAGTCACTTCTGGGGTGTGAGTTTTCATTCGCATATAGTCCTGGGGACCATTCAGGCTTGTTCGCATTTGTGTTCCTCACGTGTGCCCCAAAGAATGAGGTGATTTGGTGAAATGCTATGCCCAAGATTACCATCCGAGTTGCCGTCGGGGAAGTGGCTCAAATAGCCTCGGCTATCACTTCCTTTTGACGGCCGTGATGGTCAAGCGGATTAAGGCGCCCTGTAGTTACCAGTTGCGTTGCTTCTGGGAGTATGGTTCGAGTCACTTCTGGGGTGTGAGTTTTCATTCGCATATAGTCCTGGGGACCATTCAGGCTTGTTTGCATTTGTGTTCCTCACGTGTGCCCCAAAGAATGAGGTGATTTGGTGAAATGCTATGCCCAAGATTACCATCCGAGTTGCCGTCGGGGAAGTGGCTCAAATAGCCTCGGCTATCACTTCCTTTTGACGGCCGTGATGGTCAAGCGGATTAAGGCGCCCTGTAGTTACCAGTTGCGTTGCTTCTGGGAGTATGGGTTCGAGTCACTTCTGGGGTGTGAGTTTTCATTCGCATATAGTCCTGGGGACCATTCAGGCTTGTTCGCATTTGTGTTCCTCACGTGTGCCCCAAAGAATGAGGTGATTTGGTGAAATGCTATGCCCAAGATTACCATCCGAGTTGCCGTCGGGGAAGTGGCTCAAATAGCCTCGGCTATCACTTCCTTTTGACGGCCGTGATGGTCAAGCGGATTAAGGCGCCCTGTAGTTACCAGTTGCGTTGCTTCTGGGAGTATGGGTTCGAGTCACTTCTGGGGTGTGAGTTTTCATTCGCATATAGTCCTGGGGACCATTCAGGCTTGTTCGCATTTGTGTTCCTCACGTGTGCCCCAAAGAATGAGGTGATTTGGTGAAATGCTATGCCCAAGATTACCATCCGAGTTGCCGTCGGGGAAGTGGCTCAAATAGCCTCGGCTATCACTTCCTTTTGACGGCCGTGATGGTCAAGCGGATTAAGGCGCCCTGTAGTTACCAGTGGCGTTGCTTCTGGGAGTATGGGTTCGAGTCACTTCTGGGGTGTGAGTTTTCATTCGCATATAGTCCTGGGGACCATTCAGGCTTGTTCGCATTTGTGTTCCTCACGTGTGCCCCAAAGAATGAGGTGATTTGGTGAAATGCTATGCCCAAGATTACCATCCGAGTTGCCGTCGGGGAAGTGGCTCAAATAGCCTCGGCTATCACTTCCTTTTGACGGCCGTGATGGTCAAGCGGATTAAGGCGCCCTGTAGTTACCAGTTGCGTTGCTTCTGGGAGTATGGGTTCGAGTCACTTCTGGGGTGTGAGTTTTCATTCGCATATAGTCCTAGGGACCATTCAGGCTTGTTCGCATTTGTGTTCCTCACGTGTGCCCCAAAGAATGAGGTGATTTGGTGAAATGCTATGCCCAAGATTACCATCCGAGTTGCCGTCGGGGAAGTGGCTCAAATAGCCTCGGCTATCACTTCCTTTTGACGGCCGTGATGGTCAAGCGGATTAAGGCGCCCTGTAGTTACCAGTTGCGTTGCTTCTGGGAGTATGGGTTCGAGTCACTTCTGGGGTGTGAGTTTTCATTCGCATATAGTCCTGGGGACCATTCAGGCTTGTTCGCATTTGTGTTCCTCACGTGTGCCCCAAAGAATGAGGTGATTTGGTGAAATGCTATGCCCAAGATTACCATCCGAGTTGCCGTCGGGGAAGTGGCTCAAATAGCCTCGGCTATCACTTCCTTTTGACGGCCGTGATGGTCAAGCGGATTAAGGCGCCCTGTAGTTACCAGTTGCGTTGCTTCTGGGAGTATGGGTTCGAGTCACTTCTGGGGTGTGAGTTTTCATTCGCATATAGTCCTGGGGACCATTCAGGCTTGTTCGCATTTGTGTTCCTCACGTGTGCCCCAAAGAATGAGGTGATTTGGTGAAATGCTATGCCCAAGATTACCATCCGAGTTGCCGTCGGGGAAGTGGCTCAAATAGCCTCGGCTATCACTTCCTTTTGACGGCCGTGATGGTCAAGCGGATTAAGGCGCCCTGTAGTTACCAGTTGCGTTGCTTCTGGGAGTATGGGTTCGAGTCACTTCTGGGGTGTGAGTTTTCATTCGCATATAGTCCTGGGGACCATTCAGGCTTGTTCGCATTTGTGTTCCTCACGTGTGCCCCAAAGAATGAGGTGATTTGGTGAAATGCTATGCCCAAGATTACCATCCGAGTTGCCGTCGGGGAAGTGGCTCAAATAGCCTCGGCTATCACTTCCTTTTGACGGCCGTGATGGTCAAGCGGATTAAGGCGCCCTGTAGTTACCAGTTGCGTTGCTTCTGGGAGTATGGGTTCGAGTCACTTCTGGGGTGTGAGTTTTCATTCGCATATAGTCCTGGGGACCATTCAGGCTTGTTCGCATTTGTGTTCCTCACGTGTGCCCCAAAGAATGAGGTGATTTGGTGAAATGCTATGCCCAAGATTACCATCCGAGTTGCCGTCGGGGAAGTGGCTCAAATAGCCTCGGCTATCACTTCCTTTTGACGGCCGTGATGGTCAAGCGGATTAAGGCGCCCTGTAGTTACCAGTTGCGTTGCTTCTGGGAGTATGGGTTCGAGTCACTTCTGGGGTGTGAGTTTTCATTCGCATATAGTCCTGGGGACCATTCAGGCTTGTTCGCATTTGTGTTCCTCACGTGTGCCCCAAAGAATGAGGTGATTTGGTGAAATGCAATGCCCAAGATTACCATCCGAGTTGCCGTCGGGGAAGTGGCTCAAATAGCCTCGGCTATCACTTCCTTTTGACGGCCGTGATGGTCAAGCGGATTAAGGCGCCCTGTAGTTACCAGTTGCGTTGCTTCTGGGAGTATGGGTTCGAGTCACTTCTGGGGTGTGAGTTTTCATTCGCATATAGTCCTGGGGACCATTCAGGCTTGTTCGCATTTGTGTTCCTCACGTGTGCCCCAAAGAATGAGGTGATTTGGTGAAATGCTATGCCCAAGATTACCATCCGAGTTGCCGTCGGGGAAGTGGCTCAAATAGCCTCGGCTATCACTTCCTTTTGACGGCCGTGATGGTCAAGCGGATTAAGGCGCCCTGTAGTTACCAGTTGCGTTGCTTCTGGGAGTATGGGTTCGAGTCACTTCTGGGGTGTGAGTTTTCATTCGCATATAGTCCTGGGGACCATTCAGGCTTGTTCGCATATATATATATATATATATATATATATATATATATATATATATATATATATATATATATATATATATATATATATATATATATATACTATCTGTAGCCGACTATTCGTTGCTGTCGATCACCAACGCGTACGTGTTGCTTGGCCACATCAATCTTTCCCTGTCTCCCCGTCCTCCCCACCATTCCCCCTTTCCCCTGCTGTGCCCTCATCCTCCCAAGTATTTCCCACTCCCACATCCACTCTGTCAAGAGACATATTTTTCCTGCTCTCTCGTGGACTGAATTAAGTACGAAATTGCATAGTGCACCAGTGATGTGCACCGTGATTTAACTTTCTGAATATAACTTTTCCACAGTCGTGTTGGGTGTCGTTGGACAGCCCATGACATTCTGGTCTGGTCTGTGAAGGAAATTACAGGAGGGAGTTGATTTCAGGGAAATTTTATACAAGTGTAGAGAGGGAGGTATGGGGGGTTAACAGCAGTAGACACCCCCCCCCCCTATCACGTGTCCACCTCGTGAGAGAGGGGGTAGCGTCATGGGGCAGGTGCGCCATTGGCCAGGGCTCCTGGGCCTCAGGAATGCTGAACCGTGATTGGCCAAGACGCTGAGGGGTATCGCATGGTACCCTGGGGTAGTGTTGGCGGGAAAAGACATTCTTACCTAGAACGTTGCTAGGAGAGGACGTAATTTCCCGTGCTAGGCCAAGCATAGGGAAATACCACCTGCAACGTTACTAAATTCACGCCTATCATCCTGCTATCTTTCCGTGTGCCGTCCGTAAGAATCCGGTAGTCGGAATGGTGCTTGTACCGAACAGTGTGAACTTGTCACCTAGCTGCGTATTTGTGGGTCGCCATTTTAGAGCAACTGGACTGAGTGAGGCGTTAATTATCGGGCTACGAAAGTGACATCCGCCGTCTATCGTATCTGTGTTTGAAGGTACTGCAGTGATACGTGCTAGAGAAGGTTTCAGTGTTATGAGAGAAACCTTAAAGTTCCTAATTCTGAGGAACTACCAAAGAGAACAGTGAAGGACTCCGTCTCGGGTCTCGTGTACCGTGTAACACCGTGTACCGTCGTATCCTATGGTACCGTGTCAAGTGGAAGGGCGTGGTACCGCATCCCTGCTGTTGTGCGCGCACCCTGGTCTGCCTAAGCCGGTGTGTCCTCGCCACCCTGGTCTCTGTGTGTGGAGCTAACCCCGTGGTCTAGGACCCTGTGCTCCACCTGACCACGTGTAGGAAGTGAGGACGCCTACGTCATCATCCAGCAGTGGGAGTGTGATTTTGACGGGTATATGAGTGAATGGGAGCCCGCTGATTGATGCAAGTACACTGTTTCCGTTTGGGTAATAAAACTCTGAAGCTGGGTTCGCCCCCAGTGTTCCGTCTGTCCTCTGTCCCTGTGACCACCTGGTGAGGTGAATGGGAATTGGAGACGTGTGAGTCTACCCTGTTTGTCGTCATCAAGTTGAGGTTGGGCCCAACTGTGATTTTTGACGTGTGTGAGGACACCTAGAGACACGGTAGAGTAAAGTGAGTTATTTGCTTCTATTTTTTTTCTATGTGCCGCATATGTATTCCTGTAATTTGATTCCCTTTTTCAGCAGTGAAAGTGGTAACAGGGAGGTTTCCCTTGGTTATAAATTTTACTGTTGTGTTGTGGTAAAGTGTGAATTATTGGTGGATAATTTACTGGGGGAAGTCATTTACAAGTTTTGCCGTGAGTGGCAAGGATGTACTGTGTTGTACTGTGTTGTACCGTGTGTAAACCGTAGACAAGTTTGTCCTTGGTGGAAGGCGTTGTGTACTGTGAAGGATTCCGTGAGAATTAAAGTCAGTTAACGTCACCGGGGGTCACGATTTACTTAACGAGGTCACTTGTTTCGTTGAACATTGTTGTGATTAACGTAGAGACGTGTAAAGGCAACAGTCACAATGAAGTTCATGCAGTGGAGGAATTGTCAAGTGAAGACTAACGTAGTGTTAACGATTTAACGAGCTGTCGTTAATTGATTGATTAACGTAAGGGGTTGACGGTCTGTTCAGATCGGAGTCAATTGCGCTGTAATTAAGCTGCTGTAATTCGTTGGACTGATCAGATCTGTCTGCGGACAGAGTGATTAAGCACTCGTAGCTAATTAAAGATAATTAGTAGCCGCCACTTAGTGAATTCACCAGGTGTTGATGTTGTTGTTTACACGGAGTGTCTTGTAACCTTGTGTGTGGTACAGTAGTCTACCCTCGTTAAGGTAATCTTGTCGTAAGACCGGAAGAGAAATGTCAGTTGAGAGACAGTAGGCTTTATCAATACTCGTCTGAATTAATAGGCTGTTGTATTCAGTAATTAATTGGGAATTACTCATCGAATGCTTGACTTTCAAGTTGATGTAATTAATTGATTTACGAGTTATTGCTGCCATTTAAGTGTCGTTGAGACACGTGTGTGTTAACGTAATTGTTTAAATTCGATTAGAGTAACTTTTGCGTTGATTGTCCTGAGAGACAAGTGTTAACGTAAGATTTTTATAAGGGGTTATCATTCTTGGATTAACCGCCTTGTTACTTGGTACCTCGTTGAGGGCAGCGAGCGCCAGTCAAGTTTTTGTGATTATAGTATTGATCACCGTGAAGCCGTGACAATATTGATTGCAAGCTTGCATCACCAGTGGGCACCACTGTGTTCAGTTAGTGTCATTAGTCAGTCAGCGACGACGGGATAAGGAGACCGTGGGTCCATCAGGCTGTTGATTAGCTGTTCTTGAATGTGCCACTGGAGTGCCACTGGAGTGACAATAAAGTAACGTAAATTCACTGTGTAGTAGTTTTAGTTCTTGTTTTTGTGAATAAATTGTTTTGTTATAGAAAACGGTCGTTTACATCAAACCTTCCAATATTACTGCCCCACATTTCATGTTCTGCAACGCTTTGCCTGCTTATGTTCATATCAAGTCTGTATCTAAAGCTTGAGTCCATTGCACAGCACCACACTTCTATAAATAAGAAGTGAGAATCCGTCGGCTACCCTTTATTAGTTTGTTAACTAGGAGGAGCCAGCGACCTAAGTGACAGGTGTTACCCGTGTGGTTTCGCCTGGCGGTTTGCTCCCGCGGTCCTATGATCTTAGGCTTTAAGATTAAATATCTGCCACTGGCAGCTCTTGCTGTTTAAGGTCTGCCTCTCTTGCGAGGTAGTTACGATTAACGTAATATCAATAGGACTTAATTCTTTTGATAATTGTCAAAGAAAAAAAATCTCACACACTCGTCCTCCCCTCCATTTCCCCCGTACCCTCGTCCTCCCCCACTCCACTGTTCCTTTGTCCTTCCCACCATTCTTCACTCCCAGGTCCCCTCGTCCTCCCCACCATCCCCCACTTCCCAATCCCTTCGTCCTCCCTCCCCCGTCTCCGCATCCTCCCTACTATCCCCCACTCTCCTGTCCCCCTGTCATTCCCAATATTCTCCATTCCCCTACCCTCTCGTCCTCCCCACCAACCCTCACTCCAATGTCTCTTTGAAATATGACATTTTCCCATTCTTCCCCACCATTCTTCACTCCCCCGTCCCCCTCAGGGACCGGAGAGGAGAATGGTGAATGGTGGGAATGACAAGGAGACAGTGGAGTGGGGGATGGTAGGGAGGACTAGGGGATGGGGGAGTGGGAGATGGTGGGGAAGATGAGGGAGGGGACGGTGGAGTGGGGAAATGTTAGGAGGACGAGGGGACGCTGGAGTGGGGAATGGTAGGGAGGACAAAGGGACCGGAGAGGGAAGGAATGGAGGGAGGACGACGCGACGGGGGAGTGGGAAATGGTGGGGAGGACTGGGAGACAGGGGATGGTTGCTGTGGCTCAGCAAGGCATGTGCGTTGCTGAGCCATAGCAAAGTGTGGCCGGGTACAGCAAATATTCAATAAATTTTGATGGAGTAGATGATACTTCGATAAATTGGGCATTGGTTGTGCTATGATACGATAAATTGGCGTAAATTTGGTGGAAAATGTTTTAAGTTAGGTAAATTTGATGAAAATTGTCGTAAATTAGGTAAAATTTAGGTGGGTCAGCTTAAATTTTGCAAACTCTAAACAACAAAAATCTAGCTTTGGAAGAGCTAGGTCAGGTTAGGTAAGGTTGTGTAGGGTAGGATATATAATATCTTAGTGGTAATTAAGTAGCTTATTCAGAAAAACAGTATAAATTAGTCCATTTGGGTTTGAGTTTTAACTAGCTCTTGCAATGGATGGAGAGAGGCTACATAGGGTTGTATGTGAGAATATGGGTGCTTATATTTAGTTAGTTTAGTTTTTTGTTAGGTTGAATTTGGTAGAACAAATGGAATTTAAGCTAGATTTAGTTAAATTTGGATTCTAATAGGTTGCATTTTTGATCGGATATAGTAAATTTGCTTAAATGATCATATAATTACTTAACCTAACCGCACACCTGTCTTAACCTATCCCCACCTGTTCTAACCTTACATAACTAAGGCTAAATCCAAAAAAGTCTGTTGGATAGTTTGCCTAAATAAATATGGGTGACATGATTGGAGAGGATGTAACAAGGGGTTATTATTAAGGTATTAAAAACAATGGACATAAACTAGATGAATAGAAGAGTTAGCATTTATAATGTTGAAACATTTATGGAAATGTATGTGTATTTATGAGTATTGAGCTCAAAGGATGTCAGATGTATGATTCATATATGTGAAATTCTGACTTTTTGTGGATAATTTTTGGTTAAACTCAGCATATTAAAAATGCTGTTCTAAACATACCAAGAACAAATACTGTGAAAATTGTGTATTGACTAAGTTGGGTGTGATTGTATTTGTACAAATAACACAATGAATATAATTGTGCAATTTCTGTATTAATTGTGCAGGTTATGTATTGATAGTGTTTTGCAAAAGTTGTATGATGGTTGCAATTGTGTATTGATTATATTCCCAAAAATTGTGTATTGTTTGTACAAATTGTTATTTATCTATATATGTTTTGCAAGTGTATTTGTGGGGATTGTGTAGTTGTGTGGGAACTGACTCGTGAGATTTAGATTTATTTGATTTATATGAATTAATATAGAATTTATATTTACGTTAATTTATATTTTCGATAGCAATTGGTATGATGTTTAGCGGATTGTATTTCTGCAATATTCTCACAAATCGACTCATAAACATTAGGGGGGTTCATATTAAATTTATATATATGCAGCTAATCAAACTACAGTATTAAACTGCATATATTAGTAAATAAATTTTGGAGGTGCCTTATCTCTTTGTATGGTAGGCCTAGTCCACCAGGTATAACTAGGATGTAGGCACTAAATAATCCTCGTGCGAGGCTAGCTTCCAACACCCAAGTAACTGATGTACCAAGATTAATTCTTGTTTCCTCTTCTATGTTCCTGTCAAAAGGGCACTAGATGTAAAACCGGAATCCTATATATGAAAACTATATCAGATAAAACTTTGTTATATTATTAGATAAGGACCATGGATTAATTACCTGTGTTGAGTCGTTGCCTCATGTCCTAACCGATATTAACCCAATCTACCTAACATTACTGGCCAATTATGACTAGATAGGAGTTCGGAAAGTCACTTCCCTTGTTTAGTATGTTCACTGCGTGTTGATGATGGTAGAAACACTAATTTGATATCCATAACACTTCGTCCAAGGGAGAATTATAGGAGCTCAATTTGCTCCAGTGACTTTGGTCTATAAACAATGGCTGACCTCGCTCACCACTGACGCTCCTGGCTCTCTTTGTCCAGATGTCAATATGTGGTAGAAGGGTCACATTTACTCTATTTTGATACTGATAATTAAGTTAATTCAAATGAGATGTTTTTATGATGTAATAAGTCTAAAGACTACTATATTAACAATAATTCCCAACAGTAGTTATTTAGTAGCTGGTGAATTTATAGTACTATGTGGTAATGATATCATATTTTCTATTGATGGAAAATTCCACTACAAGCTACATTTTCTATGGGTTAACTTGTGTATGCAACAGCAGCAATATTATCTACCTATTGTATTGAATATTAGTAATGGTGTCAGGTTTTCCAACATAATTCCTCGGGGGCTGATCACGGGTTGAAGTCTTATTTAGAACAGACGAACACCAATACTCCTCCTTCGAATTATTAGAATAATTTGATGTTAGTATTAGTAATCACACATTTTTGCATCTGTTCATACAGGAAGTATGTCCCGTACTCAAGTTGCAGGGGTTAGAAGTCTAATGCGATTTAATTTTCCCTGTCAACTCTTTGGGAGGCTAAAATTCTAGCCTAATTACATATTATTTAACCCAGGAGATTGAATGTGATCAAGTACTACAGTCAAGTATGATCCAGGGACTGCAGTAATATCAGTGACATTAGTTATAATAACTTGAAACTTGTTCAGGTAACTGGTCACTGATATATATACACTGAGGCCCATGGAAGTCATCTTGATTAAATAATAAATGTATCAAATCAGTCGTCGGATTAATTTGGGTTTAATTTAGTTATTGATTCAGAGGATTGAATAGTCCATCATTAAAGTTAAGTATGGTTCTGAGACTGCAGTGGGTTCAGTGACATTAGTCACAGTGACTTGTAGCTGTTTAGGCTACTGTTCACTGATTTGCCACTGAGGCCTCATGAACTCATCTTCAGCTTTAAATGATGATTAACATAAACCTCTGTTGGTATAGTCAGCTGTAATCTCCTTAGTATAATGCTACTGGAGAAATATAATCAGCTGACAAATTTAGATTTCTACTGGTATTGTTTATCTGCAGCCATAGGTCTCCTCAGGCTTAATACTGGGCCTGAGAGTAATTTGCCTCCTGCAGAATTTAGCATGGTTATGCCCTGATATTTAGTAGGGCTACCGATGAATCGATAGTAGTAGTCTGTACCTACAAGGATACCGAAGTCGGTGAGGTGATCAGACTTAATATTATCTGCCAATTTTATTCCTCTATTTCTCAGGAATTTGGCTGTTGCTCTCAGACCTTGAACTTGTAGGTCTACTGGTATTTTGTCCACCACAATGGCTTGTACTTGACAGACGTAGCTGCCTAAACGTACTGATGGTTGTACCACCTGGTAGGCTTGAGGTCCTGCATCTGTTACAAACCCTGAGATATTGATTGTCGTCTGGGCTACAGTCCTTAATTGTAGTTCATCTGCCAACTTTTTAGTGACATGTTCTCTGGGACCCTTGGTCAAACAACCCACGGGTATGGACCTTGGCCCTCTTATTCAGGATGGTAATTTGGGCAGTAGGCAAAGTCGTATTACCTTTAGACTTTGCCGATTGGACACTCTTTGTTTGTTGCACCTTGCAGTACTGTACTGTGGTGGGAATGCTATCTTCCACCTTGGGGTTTGGAGACGTTGTTTTAGTGTCTCTGCACAATGCTGCATGGTGCTGACCCTTGATAAACCTATTACAGGTGTGTAATTGGGTCTCACAGTCGATGATGTTATGTTTCCTGAGGCACCTCGTGCAATGTTGCAAATCTTTGAGTCGCTCAACACGGGCGTCACAATCAGGGAGATTTGGCAGTGGTACATTGAATGTTTCTCTTGGCAGGACAAACATGTTCCATAGCTTCCAGTACCCTTTGGTGTCACGTTCTTGGGTGACACAGTAACTATAGGCTTGGAGGGTCCCACTGGGTCCCCACTGGCCCACACTGCCACTGTTCCACTTTGGTGTTGAATTTTATTAACAAGGCGATTAACAAGGCATAAACAACAGGGCTCCATAAAGGAACATATAATCTTCTCTCACAACCAGACCATCACCAGAGAAATCTTAACAAACAACACAGAAATCATCGATGGATACAGCGATAGCAGGCGGCTCGACATCTGCGAGGCACTACACATCAAAAAGTCAACACCAGCAAATCAACAGTCAATTAATGCACAACTATATTCTACCCACTTCAAGAATTCGAACCAATATAGAAGCATCATGATGAAATATGGGTCAATAGGCCCTCTGCAGTTACTTCCATTCTTATGTTCTCATATCCAATTAATACCTACAGTTTCATGTTTTGTCTTGTGTTTGTCACAAGTTTGTTCACCTCACTCAAAACTGTTGTAACATTTCACCTCACCCAAATGCGTGTATAAGTATGACAGATTAGCGTGTTTACAGGTTACAGTTTTGTGTGCCTAAACTAAAGTCTTTGAAAATATAATAAGTTATTACGAAATGAGTTCAGAAGTCGTGTCAGACTAGAAATAAAAATGAATTTTGAAGAATTGATTTTTCAATTACCATCGACAGTGAAAAGAAACATAAGAAATATTGAGAAAATTGGTGGTAGAATTATTAATCTTACCTTTTCGGTCATATTTAAATCCCAGTAACCCCCACCAATTTGTTACCTGGGAGGGTGATAGTCACGAACCACTTGGCCAATACCCTCCCCCCCCCCACTAACAAGGTTGTCCAAGCTAGAGCTGCCGGCCAGCAGAGCGCAGCTGTCCAGATGTCACTGTGCCAGTATGGAGGGCCGCTGTCTTGCAGTCGTCCTCGGAAGCATCCACCCGCCTGCAGCCACACACCGTGCAGCCACACACCGTGCAGGCACACCAGAAGTGACGGCGCGAGGTACACGACGCGGGTGTATCGGCAGCAGTGACCTACCAGTTCCCCTCCACCTTGTGGATGCCACGTTCCTGAGACCAACGAGATGAGCAACGAGGTGATCACATTCCAACGGCACTTCCCTACAGAGTGTGCTTGACTCTCCAATAGGGTGCACGTTTTGCATCGTCGGGCCAAGGTCAGGCGCATTAGGTCATGCGCTATAAGGCGTACCGGTCTAGTAGGAATGTGACACAAGCAACGCCTGGACAGTGTTGGGACCCAGGAGCTGAATTCGGGATCCACCTGGTCTGCCGCCAGGCCACCGACGCCTCAACACCTGTAGTGCTTACTTTTGTTGCAAGACAGCGCCCTCTCTGCTTTGCTGTCATGACTGGTACTAAGTAGCAGCAGACACTCATCAACCTCGGGTTGTATGCAGCTGGTTATGAACTGTGTCATGCACGCATGGCACAGTTCATGTGCTGAGTTGTCACACAGTTGTAGGTGACTCCTACAACAGTCACCTGTGACCAGCCGTCTCCGGCCGCTGTCACTGGGCGCTGCTCTACCAACCACCTCATTAACGTGGTGGGATGAGGAGCTTGACGAGGAGCTTGAGTGGACGCTTGATGAGGAGCGTCTGTCACCAACATACTCACTCTAGCACCAGAAGGACGCCGGAGATGTTGCAAGAAGATCACTTGGGACACATCGGGCAACAGCGACGGGCAGACGCTGGACCAGTCAACACCCACAACAGTGGCTAACGACGCAACATTACAACGGATGCGTGATAGAGAAGTATACCTCAACAGTAAAAGTAGTGGAAAAGTTAATAAATGCAGCTGTTCTTAACACTGTTTGTCTACCGGATCTTGAGATCGGTTTTCATATCTTGAAAAATTTATTATACCATCTGTAGGGTAGAAAAGACCTATGGCTAGAAAAAGTGTCTCTAGACCATCTTTTAAGTAGAAGACTACTTAAGGTGTACCCCAGGTTGCAATTATCTTACAATGTCGTGGCGCAGTTGACTAGAGCGTGTTTCTGGGAACACCCAGCGCATAGGTTCGAACCCTCATCACGGCTCCAGTGGAGTTGTTCATTATATACATTCATTCATCTATATTGTATACTTTCATGTACTGTTGTATCGTATACATTCAGTCAGTGCAATATTGCATATATTCATACACTATCTGTATTGTATACATTCATTCATTGCTGTATTACATTCATAAGTGTATTACATACCCTTATGGCTTTGCTAGGAAGCATGTCCAAGGTCCCTACAGAGCAGCGGCTGACCTTCCCCAGGACGCCACCCACAACAGCTATCTAGCTCCAAAGCATCAGATTTAACGAAACCTGCACAATCGGTTCTGCCAAGTCCGGTGGTTGAAGCCGGGTCGCTGGATTGCGAATTAAGGACGCAGACCACTGTGCCACAGGACCCACAAACACCGCTACAACAACAATTACCTTGGAGCAGTAACTTAGCATAAAAATTCCTTTTCGATAAGTCCGTTGGATTGGCCTTTGAAAGGCGAATTCTGATACGTGAATATAAAATGAATTTCCAAGGTAGCTTCTGCCGTCATGTTCTTAAACTAATTGGGCGGAGGTCGGGGCACGATACCTGACCCAATTTGTCTAAAAGAGAACAATTATCTGCGAGCACCAATAAATTGGGGTTTAGATTTTTTATTAAACCACAATATATTATATATATATATTATATATATATATATATATATATATATATATATATATATAATATATATAATATATATATATATATATATATATATATATATATATATATATATGCAAAAGGGACCTGAAAGCCATGGACGTCGATCTTGCTATATGGGAGACACTGGCTACAGACCGTTCAGCCTGGAGGCAGTCTGTTCAACGAGGTCTCTCCAAGTTCGAGGAGTCACTTGCCAAGGAATCGGAGGCAAAGAGACAGAGAAGGAAGCCGGTAACCAGGAAGACAGACCAGAATCGGACTTCGTTTGTGCTCGGTGTGGGATGGACTGCCACTCTCGGATTGGCCTCATCAGTCACACCAGACGCTGCACCAGGATTGACAACTAGGGCGCAACTCCATAGTCTCCCGAGACTGAAGGATGCCTACTATATATATATATATATATATATATATATATATATAGAGGTGATTTGGTAAAATGCTATGCCCAAGATTACTATCCGAGTGCCGGCGGTGGGGTGGTTCAAATAGCCTCGGCTATCACCTCATTTTGTCCGGTCGTGATGGTCAAGTGGATTAAGGCGTCTTGTACATACCAGTTGCGTGGCTCCTGGGAGTATGGGTTCGAGTCACTTCTGGGGTGTGAGTTTTCAGTTGCATATTGTCCTGGGGACCATTCAGGCTTGTTCGCATTTGTGTTCCTCACGTGTGCCCCAAAGAATGAGGTGATTTGGTAAAATGCTATGCCCAAGATTACTATCCGAGTGCCGGCGGTGGGGTGGTTCAAATAGCCTCGGCTATCACCTCATTTTGTCCGGTCGTGATGGTCAAGTGGATTAAGGCGTCTTGTACATACCAGTTGCGTGGCTCCTGGGAGTATGGGTTCGAGTCACTTCTGGGGTGTGAGTTTTCAGTTGCATATTGTCCTGGGACCATTCAGGCTTGTTCGCATTTTGTGTTCCTCACGTGTGCCCCAAAGAATGAGGTGATTTGGTAAAATGCTATGCCCAAGATTACTATCCGAGTGCCGGCGGTGGGGTGGTTCAAATAGCCTCGGCTATCACCTCATTTTGTCCGGTCGTGATGGTCAAGTGGATTAAGGCGTCTTGTACATACCAGTTGCGTGGCTCCTGGGAGTATGGGTTCGAGTCACTTCTGGGGTGTGAGTTTTCAGTTGCATATTGTCCTGGGACCATTCAGGCTTGTTCGCATATATATATATATATATATATATATATATATATATATATATATATATATATATATATATATATATATATATATATGGTGTATACTGGCAGCAGGTTTTCTTTCAAACATGTTTCATTGAATATGACCGCATATTCTGTATTTATTATTTTCTGGTTTAGGGCTTCTATCCCTCTAACTATTTTCTTAGCATCAGGGCTTAATTGAAATAGGAGTTCTCCAAAACTCATTTTCGTACTTTTAAGGTGAAGAAAAGAGGTGATTTACTATAGAGTGTATTACACTTATTTATATAATTTGCACAACGTTTCGAACCTCCATGGTTCATTCTCAAGTGAACAGATCTTACAATACTAGTTGATTTTATACCCGCACTGGGTCAGGTGATAATACAATAAAGGTGAAAACATGGGGGGATACATAAGGGATAAATGTGAGGTGAAACATAGAGGCTGCAGAAGGCTTATTAGCCCATACGAGGCATCTCCTATCTAAACACAAAGATTAATCCAGTGTAATTGGCCTATTATGTTGGACATTGTCTTCTGTGTTGGCATCGATATGTTCTTGTCTTGTCCTTACTACTAGTAAGGACAAGATAACCTATCTTTATAGGTTACCTATAAACCTATCTTTATAGGTCAGGTTAGGTTGTCGAAAAA
>NW_025554113.1:0-13839 GCF_020424385.1 Procambarus clarkii
TATATATATATATATATATATACATATATATATGTGTGTGTATTAACGTAATTTTGGTGGAGTGACGAGGCTGTCTGGAGAGACCACCACCGCTCTGTCGAGTAAGGTAACTCTCGAGAGTGTTATCGACATGCGTGATCGATAAATCACTCACCCATGTGATTTAAGGAGTGTGAGATTCTCCTTAGTGTTCCCAATAACGTTTGATAGCTGTAGGCTACATGTGTCAGCAGTAATTATATATATATATATATATATATATATATATATATATATATATATATATATATATATATATATAAGGCACAACTCTCCTAAACACGAGAGTGAAGTATACAACTTTAGAACACTTTCCCACCAGGAGACTCGAACCCTAGCCAGCACAGAAGCCTTCCAGCAACTGGCATAAACAGGTACGCCTTAACCCGCTCCACCACCTGCTCAGACCCTTAAAAGAGATGGTAATTTCGGAGTATTTAAATACACCAAAGATCATCACCTCCCAAGAGCACTAGAGCATGTGAGGGTCATTTATACGTTCATTTCATCAAGTCCCTATTAATATGGAAGACACAGTGTCTATGCTTAAGGCACAACTCTCCTAAACACGAGAGTGAAGTATACAACTTTAGAACACTTTCCCACCAGGAGACTCGAACCCTAGCCAGCACAGAAGCCTTCCAGCAACTGGCATAACAGGTACGCCTTAACCCGCTCCACCACCTGCTCAGACCCTTAAAAGAGATGGTAATTTCGGAGTATTAAATACACCAAGATCATCACCTCCCAAGAGCACTAGAGCAAGTGAGGGGTCATTTATACCCTCACTTGGTGGGAAAGTGTTCTAAAGTTGTATACTTCACTCTCGTGTTTAGGAGAGTTGTGCCTTAAGCATAGACACAGTGTCTTCCCATATTACAGGGACTTGATGAAATAAACGTATAAATGACCCCCTCACTTGCTCTAATGCTCTTAAGAGGTGATGATCTTTGGTGTATTTAAATACTCCGAAATTACCATCTCTTTTAAGGGTCTGAGCAGGTGGTGGAGCGGGTTAAGGCGTACCTGTTATGCCAGTTGCTGGAAGGCTTCTGTGCTGGCTAGGGTTCGAGTCTCCTGGTGGGAAAGTGTTCTAAAGTTGTATACTTCACTCTCGTGTTTAGGAGAGTTGTGCCTTAAGCATAGACACTGTGTCTTCCCATATTAACAGGGACTTGATGAAATAAACGTATAAATGACCCCTCACTTGCTCTAGTGCTCTTGGGAGGTGATGATCTTGGGTGTATTTAAATACTCCGAAATTACCATCTCTTTTAAGGGTCTGAGCAGGTGGTGGAGCGGGTTAAGGCGTACCTGTTATGCCAGTTGCTGGAAGGCTTCTGTGCTGGCTAGGGTTCGAGTCTCCGGTGGGAAAGTGTTCTAAAGTTGTATATATATATATATATATAATATATATATATATATATATATATATATATATATATATATATATATATATATATATATATATATATATATATATATATATATATATATATTATATATATATATATATATATATATATATATATATATATATATATATATATATATATATATATATATATATAATCGTAGTGTCACAGTGCCCAGTGTTATTGTGTTATTTACTGTGAGGTGATTGAAATATATTGACCTATGTTCTAGGGGTTATTGAGAGCATTGGGGTCATTTGCAACAGTAAGTAAGTAAGTGTGTGCAGTATCCTAATATTTGGAAATTAAAGTACTTGCCGTGTGTGTTATTGCAAAGGGGTTGTTATTTGATGGTGATTGTTGCTAGTGTTGAGCATCACCGTATGTGATTGCAGTTCAGTAAGTTCTAGAGGGTTCATGTCCAGTATGTTATTTTACTAGGTTCTGCAGTAGTGTCATTGCAACCGAATTGTAACGTAAATCACTGTGATTTGTTAGTGTGATTTGTCATTGTCGTGGGGGAACTCGGCTGTAGACGAGTACTTGGGTACACATATATTCTCCTGGTTATCTGGTAGGACATCGAAGTCCAGTATTCAGTGAGGTGATTGCGAGGCAATTAATATAACGTAACCAAGGGAAAGCCCATTGCTTTGAGAGAATTTGTTCTTTGACAATTTGAGTAACGTAGAATACGTTTGGGTTAATTTACTTTCCTGCAAGCAGCTACGGTAGTTTCGAGGAGCCTAGCCATCAGCCAGATAAGAATTAGAGTATTGTCTGTCGTAATTAACGGTCAGTGGGCCGGGTAATTGACGTGTTTCAGGAAGTTAAAGTAATTAATCTCGATCCTTGTTTGATCGACTCACACGAAGGCTCCATTGTTCTATTAACGTAACGTCGTTATCTGCCCGGAAGTACCGGCACTTGATTGACTCGTGGGAGGAGTAACGTCATTTTAGAATAACGTAAACGTGGGGCTAATTACTGTTATTAGCCGTCTGAATTGGTCTGAGTATGGAAGGCTTAGACGGAATTCATACCTTAATGTAAATTGCTGAGCCAGTGTGAAAGGTTGCGTATTTTAATTGTTTAATTATTGATCTTGAGGATAGTAATTAATTACTCTAAAGGTAATCACGAGTGATTACCGTTCTCTTAGCACCTTGGACATTGTAAATCAGAGTTTACCATCGCTGAGTGATTAGTAACCGATTAACGTAAATTAACGTAACTAGTAAAGAGATTAATCAGCTGTCTGGAAGTACAGGGATTAATGGGATTTTCTCACTGAATGCTCGACGGGTAGAGTGTTGTGTAATTTCCGCGTTACTAGTGACAGTTGCAAGAGTTGTTAATTTAACGTAAATGTTATTGTGTTATTAACGTAAATCATTTGTTATTGATTGTTGATCGTCCGTGGGACGGAGTGTTAACGTAAGGATTAATTTGAGGAAGTGTTGCTGGAGTTGCCAGTGAACCCATTAGTTATTGTTGTCATTGAAAGACTACTGATTTGATTGCATTGCAACCGCTATTGCAGTTGTAGACTGCACTGAGGAACAGTTAGGAGGTTATTGGAGACGTATTTCAGAACCTACTGTGTCATTAGTTGTAATTGTGATTATAGATCTGGTAGTTCTTGTTTCTTGTTGATTCCTCTGTGGTCACGCTTATGTTCGAGTTAGTTCATTATGCAGTCCGAGGGCTGGTGTCTAGCTGTCATTGATAGTGTCACAGGAAGGATTTCGAGTAACGTCATTGACATTTCTTTTTGTTTTGTTGTTGTAGTTAGTACTTTATTGAATAAACTAAGTTGTTATGGTTAACACTGTCTTTTCGTTACACCCCCACACATTATTATTGTTATGCAAATGTTCTTCACACTCGACTAATAAAGTTGAGACTAGTTCTGAGCTTTGGATCAAATATACGGCACCACACAACAATAAATTATTGTTGTGAGAGCCCTTGACTTACTCGTTAGATTCACTTCCGCGAATGGCGAAGGTCGGCGGCCTAGTGGAGGGGATTTCAATTTTCATTGGGGTCTCGGCATTTGCTCGCGCCTAGTCAATTGTTCATACATGGTCCCAAAGTGAGGAATAAGCTGCCTACTACACTGGTGTAGTAAGTCCTACTACACCAGTTAGCTAAGCAAGTCCTTCCTCAGTCGACCTAATTGAATATCACGACAGGAATAAAGGTTAAAGAATAAAGAAAATTCTTAGAAATTTTCCGAGCTAAAATTCCTTATACCAATTACAATTTATTCCACAAATTCTCACAAAAACTCTCACATCATGGCGCCCAACGTGGGGCCGTAGACTTTTGATTCATAATCAGAAAAGTAAGACTCATCAAGTTGAGAAACCTAGGAAGAAAGGTGTGCAGAACATTGCAGAACAATATTGCTGTGGGTGTGTTTGTTGTCGGTTAGCACGATTAGGTACACACACACCACACACACAGAATGGATGAGGATTATAGGGATAAGTACATAGATCTGTATGTGACTAAGTATGGCGTGCTGCCAAAGGATAGAAACATTCGCACAGATGAGGAATGTCGGCGGTATGTTGAGGACCATAATGCCCATGTACGGCGTCTATGTCTAGAAAGAGCAAACAGAAGTGATCTAGGGAACAAGGGAGTTCCCCTAGCCGACCGTGGTATAGTCGGTATGTCAGGGGGTGTGGGATTGAGTCCACCCCAGGAGAAGGACGTTTCGTTGGAGGGGAGTCGCGACCCCAGCCTAGGCTAAGGACTGAGTCCGTGGGCCACAGAAACGTTTCGTTAGAAGTAGTCAATCAGATACCAGAACAACCTCTCAGGAGGGGGACTGAACGAAACCCCAGGAGGAAATGACTTTACAGTACCTAGCAGCTCAAGCTGATGGTTTTAATCTGCAAGGAGAGAATAAGGCCAAGTTCGTGGTCTTCGTGTGGAATGCCCACCACGAGAGATTGACTAGATTGGAAATTGCAAGAGTGCAATCCCAGGCAAGGACGGGGAATCAAACCCCTCCTGCCGCGCCAAGCTCAGAGGTACCGGCGCTGGAAGTAGAGGTACCTCCTCTATTGCCAAGAGAGAAGATCGATCCTAGGGATGCATACCTAGATCGATGTGTGACAAAGGTTGAAAGGTTTACTCAAGCTCCATGTAAGGGAGCCAAACCTAGAGAAAGTAAGTCTAAGGGATACCAACAGAAACCCAAGGTTAAGGGACCCAGGTGCTTCACATACAACATGGCAGGTCACCGAGCAGCTAAGTGCCCGAGCAGCACTAGGCTTAAGACTAAGAAGGTGACCAAGGTGCAAGTTACAGCCATGAGTACCGTGGGAGGTGAGGCCCTAAGACACACACTCGAGTTAACTAGAGGAAGAGTTAATGGGCAATGGACGAGTGTCTTTCGAGACCGGGGTGCTACAGTTAACATGGTCAGGAGCAGTTTGGTTGAGCCTGAGGGTAGAACAGGTCGAACCCTCCGTGTCCAGTACCCAGATGGCACTGGTAAGGACATGGAAGAAGTGTCCGTGTTGGTAGACACCCCATATATCAAAGGTAAGATCAAAGCTGCGCTAAGTAGAAAGGCAGTGTATGGACTTTTGATAGGTAATACTCCTGGTATAGAGAACCAGGTGGGTCTGTCCTGTGTTCATGACCCAGAGGAAACAGGAACAGGTGAGAGGAAGGTTAAACCCACTGGCGTTGACACCAAGCGCCAGCGGCGGCCGGTCGAGCAGAGATCACCGCCGATCCAGACAGAAGAAGAGAGGCAGCAGGTGAAAGGAAACCGGAGTCATCCTCCTCTCCCTATTGCACAGAAAACGAGAAACTGACTCAGAGGGACTCAGATGGGTCTCACCAGCTGACGGCGATGTCACACGGCCGCCAGCTGAGGAAGTCAAGGTCGCCTCTTATCAGGCGAAAGATCAGATGCATGAGGTAAAAGGAAAAAGAACAATTTTCCTTCTTTTATTTCACAGAAAACGGAGGTGAGTCCAGTGAGACGGGTGTGGCCAGGATCGGGTGATCCCCCTATGACCTGTCGACCAGCCAGACCCGCGAGGGTTAACACCACTCAGGAGAGTAAACGTCTGCTTGATGTTACCAGTGGTGAGGCTAAGGTAGCTGTGGTTCCCACAAGTGAAGTGGATAGTCTGGACCAATCTTTCAGGCTGTTGGAAGATCGTTCAGACAAACGAACGGTCGCTGAGAGATTGAAGAACGAGCAGGTCAGTGACCCAGTGCTCAGTTAGGGGCGAGGTTTGACAGCTGCTGAAGAGGCCTCAGCCCAGTCAACTCAGTCGGTAGAGCAACCCGGTCTGAAAAGTGACAGACAGACAGGAAGGAAGACCCTGTCACCTGGAAGTCAAGACAGTCTGCTAACTTTCGGGATTGTGTCGCTAGAGTAGGGAAGGTGTTGAGTCTGTACTTCATTGGTAAGTCCATCCCAGTGTGCTACCTATTGTGTCCAGTATGACACAGACCTGTGGGGCGAGAGTGTGAAGGGACTGAGGAAGGGAAGCTGCGAGGCGTTGAGCCGGTTTAACCTGGACCCAGAACCTGAGCACGACCGCACTACGGTCAGGAAGTACCACCTTGGACGAGCCAGTGACGTCACGTCTTGTCCCGCCAGTCACCGACGTCAACAGAAAACGGATGAATCACCACCACCCAGCCGCCGTGCACTTGAGAGCACAAGTGTAAGTGGCTGGTGATTTAGATGAAATTTTCCTCCGGGAAATTTTATCTTTTTGGTGGGAGGTTGTAGTGAGGGGATGGTTCACCAGCTCACTTACAATAGTGCTCTTATGCCTGTGGGAGCCAGTACACTTGTAAAGTGCACTTGTTAAGTGGGCGGACTTAAGTTTGGTAACCAGCAACCGAAACATCTAGTGTTTGGGCTCATGTGAGAGCCCCAGTCATCAGCAGTCCATAAATGTTACCCTGGCCGGGGTGGCATGTCTGTGGACAGTGCTAGAGCTGATAGCATCATCTCATTGTATGGCTTGGAGCCAGACAACTTTGCGGGGGAACAGCTAGGCCCAGGCGTGGGTGAGCTGTGGGCCTCCCGCGCTCGCTGGCCACTTGAGTCGTTGTCATGGAAACAGCCGCCATCTTAGTAAACATCTTGAGCAGCCATGTTGGTCGGCCATCTTGGAGCTGTTCTAGGGGCTATGCTACACCGTCGCTGATTGGATGAGAGGGGTAGGCCGCTGTATGCCTTCCTCTCATTGGTTATCTCGAGAAGGACGCGGGAGTCGTCGGTGTGAGCATCATTCTGAACCCAGCTGCCACCTTGTCAAGACGCTCTCTGTACTCAATTCGGCCAAATTGAAGTATAGGGCGTCGTGGTGGCTGGACTACTCAACTGCTGATGCTTCCTGCTTCACCTATGACAGCGGTCGTCACAGAATCCGGCCGAAGTCGTCGCTTGGAGGGGTTTAAGACATTGTGTTCAGGGGGTAGAGGTACAGTGATCTGGGATCGTGGGGAATGTGCATACGAGCAGTAACGGACTCGTAGATCCCATACCAGTGTTGATTAGACTTGCTAGTGCTCTGTAGCAGTCGATGGGAACGGGGAAATTCTTGTTAGTGTTAAGGCAAATTTCCCATGTTGGTGTGAGACGCTATCGTTGTGCGCGTCACCTGGTACGAACGGGGTTCGAGTGTGCGCCAATTTTTCGAATAAATACGACGTAAGGTATTACTGCTGCCTACGCCACCCTGTGCGAGCCAGCCACCTATAGCGGGGTGCCTGATGTATGAGAATGGTGTGAAGCCGGCAGTGTGAATGAGTAAGTACCTATGTGTGTATTTCTGGTGATTAGTAGTCTCTAAAGCTTGAATTCGAGGTCAAGTGTTCCGTCACATTGTCACACAGCACCTGTTCAGGTGGAGTGAATTGTGGGCGAAGAGATATTCACCTTTGTTTCATCTTGTCAGTCCAGAGGGACTTAAGTCTGGTGTACACAGGTGAATATCTCCTCGCCCACAATTCACTCCACCTGAACAGGTGCTGCGTGACAATGTGACGGAACACTTGACCTCGAATTCAAGCTTTAGAGACTACTAATCACCAGAAATACACACATAGGTACTTACTCATTCACACTGCCGGCTACACACCATTCTCATACATCAGGCACAGTGTGTGTGTGTGTGTGGATACACACGGGAACAGAGTATACATAGATTAGCCAAGGACTGAGAGGATGTCCATGTAATAATTATAATATTCCATTGTGGTAGTCATTTTTGATCGTCCGTGGGACGGAGTGATATTATTTCCATGTGTGGTCTTGCAGGTGTGGAATTCCAACACTGAGCGCTCAGGTATGTGTAACGCCAGTGATTCCTGGCAATGATTTTGTGGAGTGAACCACAGTGTGGTCTTAATTTCTTGTATTGTTCCCAGGGCCGTGACAAGTGTGATTTATATATATATATATATATATATATATATATATATATATATATATATATATATATATATATATATATGCAAACAAGCCTGAATGGTCCCCAGGACTATATACAACTGAGGACAGGACACAGTTACAGGCTATAGCGGATCATTTTGGAATAAAGCTGAAATCTGCCCGAGTTGGTGAAAGAAGACTAGAGATAATGGCTCAGCTAAAGGCTCGAGACGAAGCTTTGGGGGAGGAACGGCCCCAAACACCTGCCAGTGAGGGTGAGCGCCTGAGCATTGGTGGAAGCAGCAGGGGATCCAGCGGCAGCAGGCACAGCATAAAGCTGGAAATAATGAAGTTGCAGCTGGAAGCACAGCAGCGTAAGGAAGAGCGAGAAGCAGAAGCGCAGCTGAGGAGAGAAGAGGCACAGCAGCGCAAGGAAGAGCGAGAAGCAGAAGCGAGAAGAGAAGCAGAAACAGGACTATTCTGGGGTGTGAGTTTTCAGTTATATATATATATATATATATATATATATATGTGTGTGTGTATTAACGTAATTTTGGTGAGTGACGAGGCTGTCTGGAGAGACCGCCACCGCTCTGTCGAGTAAGGTAACTCTCTCGAGTGTTTATCGACATGCGTGATCGATAAATCACTCACTCATGTGATTTAAGGAGTGTGAGATTCTCCTTAGTGTTCCCAATAACGTTTGATAGCTGTAGGCTACATGTGTCAGCAGTAATTATATATATATATATATATATATATATATATATATATATATTATATATATATATATATATATATATATATATATATATATATATATATATATTATATATATATATATATCTATATATATATATATATATATATATATATATATATATATATATATGTCGTACCTAATAGCCAGAACGCACTTCTCAGCCTACTATGCAAGGCCCGATTTGCCTAATATGCCAAGTTTTCATGAAATAGTTGTTTTTCGACTACCTAACCTACCTAACCTAACCTAACCTAACTTTTTCGGCTACCTAACCTAACCTAACCTATAAAGATAGGTTAGGTTAGGTTAGGTAGGGCTGGTTAGGTTCGGTCATATATCTACGTTAATTTTAACTCCAATAAAAAAAATTGACCACATACATAATGAAATGGGTAGCTTTATCATTTCATAAGAAAAAAATTAGAGAAAATATATTAATTCAGGAAAACTTGGCATATTAGGCAAATCGGGCCTTGCATAGTAGGCTGAGAAGTGCGTTCTGGCTATTAGGTACGACATATATATATATATATATATATATATATATATATATATATATATATATATATATATATATATATATATATATAATCGTAGTGTCACAGTGCCCAGTGTTATTGTGTTATTTACTGTGAGGTGATTGAAATATATTGACCTATGTTCTAGGGGTTATTGAGAGCATTGGGGTCATTTGCAACAGTAAGTAAGTGTGTGCAGTATCCTAATATTTGGAAATTAAAGTACTTGCCGTGTGTGTTATTGCAAAGGGGTTGTTATTTGATGGTGATTGTTGCTAGTGTTGAGCATCACCGTATGTGATTGCAGTTCAGTAAGTTCTAGAGGGTTCATGTCCAGTATGTTATTTTACTAGGTTCTGCAGTAGTGTCATTGCAACCGAGTTGTAACGTAAATCACTGTGATTTGTTAGTGTGATTTGTCATTGTCGTGGGGGAACTCGGCTGTAGACGAGTACTTGGGTACACATATATTCTCCTGGTTATCTGGTAGGACATCGAAGTCCAGTATTCAGTGAGGTGATTGCGAGGCAATTAATATAACGTAACCAAGGGAAAGCCCATTGCTTTGAGAGAATTTGTTCTTTGACAATTTGAGTAACGTAGAATACGTTTGGGTTAAATTACTTTCCTGCAAGCAGCTACGATAGTCTCGAGGAGCCTAGCCATCAGCCAGATAAGAATTAGAGTATTGTCTGTCGTAATTAACGGTCAGTGGGCCGGGTAATTGACGTGTTTCAGGAAGTTAAAGTAATTAATCTCGATCCTTGTTTGATCGACTCACACGAAGGCTCCATTGTTCTATTAACGTAACGTCGTTATCTGCCCGGAAGTACCGGCACTTGATTGACTCGTGGGAGGAGTAACGTCATTTTAGAATAACGTAAACGTGGGGCTAATTACTGTTATTAGCCGCCTGAATTGGTCTGAGTATGGAAGGCTTAGACGGAATTCATACCTTAATGTAAATTGCTGAGCCAGTGTGAAAGGTTGCGTATTTTAATTGTTTAATTATTGATCTTGAGGATAGTAATTAATTACTCTAAAGGTAATCACGAGTGATTACCGTTCTCTTAGCACGTTGGACATTGTAAATCAGAGTTTACCATCGCTGAGTGATTAGTAACCGATTAACGTAAATTAACGTAACTAGTAAAGAGATTAATCAGCTGTCTGGAAGTACAGGGATTAATGGGATTTTCTCACTGAATGCTCGACGGGTAGAGTGTTGTGTAATTTCCGCGTTACTAGTGACAGTTGCAAGAGTTGTTAATTTAACGTAAATGTTATTGTGTTATTAACGTAAATCATTTGTTATTGATTGTTGATCGTCCGTGGGACGGAGTGTTAACGTAAGGATTAATTTGAGGAAGTGTTGCTGGAGTTGCCAGTGAACCCATTAGTTATTGTTGTCATTGAAAGACTACTGATTTGATTGCATTGCAACAACTATTGCAGGTGTAGACTGCACTGAGGCGTAGAACAGTTAGGAGGTTACTGGAGACGTATTTCAGAACCTACTGTGTCATTTGTTGTAATTGTGATTATAGATCTGTTAGTTCTTGTTTCTTGTTGATTCCTCTGTGGTCACGCGTATGTTCGAGTTTGTTCATTATGCAGTCCGAGGGGCTGGTGTCTAGCTGTCATTGATAGTGTCACAGGAAGGATTTCGAGTAACGTCATTGACATTTCTTTTTGTTTTGTTGTAGTAGTTAGTACTTTATTGAATAAACTAAGTTGTTATGGTTAACACTGTCTTTTCATTACACCCCCACTCTCTAGTCTTGACCAAGTCTGGTGGGAACGGTCTGAACATCAGAGCCTGCAACACCGTCGGGACGTAGTGGTCTTACTGTTATGTACAAGGCCAACATCCTCAAAGTTCCGCACTTGGCCCAACTCCGTGGAGTACCAGTAGTTCCCACTCGTAACACTATTCTCTCAACCTACAACAGTCTCATGCTGGAAGTGCCATTCTCAAGAACATCACTCCATCAGCGTTCATTCGTTCCGAGACTTACTCGCATCTGGAACTTGTTCGCTCAACAGATTGATACACGGGAGATCAGGTCAACTGTTCACATGAAGACTCTGGCACACTGCTGGCTACAAGCTCATCCTGTTCCTTATGTGATTGTTACTTAATGTTTTTTAATGAATAAAGGCTACTGTCTAGCTGAAATAAAGCAAATAAAAGCTTCTAAAGCAAATAATCAAACAAAGGGCAGAGGCAGAGGGGCAGGGGCAGAGGGGCAGAGGGGCAGAGGCAGAGGGGCAGAGGCCGAGGGGCAGAGGCAGAGGCAGAGGCCGAGGGGCAGGGGCAAAGGGTCAGAGGCAGAGGGTCAGAGGCAGAGGGGCAGAGGCAGAGGGTCAGAGGCAGAGGGTCAGAGGGGCAGAGGCAGAGGAGCAGAGGCAGCGGGGCAGAGGCAGAGGGGCAGAGGCAGCGGGCAGAGACAGAGGGTCAGAGGCAGAGGGTCAGAGGGGCAGAGGGGCAGAGGCAGAGGGGCAGAGGCAGAGGGGCAGAGGCAGTGGGGTCAGAGGGGCAGAGGCAGAGGCAGAGGGGCAGAGGCAGAGGGTCAGAGGGGCAGAGGCAGAGGAGCAGAGGCAGAAGGGCAGAGGCAGTGGGACAGAGGCAGCGGGGCAGAGACAGAGGGTCAGAGGCAGAGGGGCAGAGGGGCAGAGGCAGAGGGGCAGGGGCAGAGGGGCAGAGGCAGAGGAGCAGAGGCAGAGGGGCAGAAGCAGCGGGGCAGCGGCAGAGGGACAGAGACAGAGGGTCAGAGGCAGCGGGGCAGAGGCAGAGGGTCAGAGGGGCAAAGGCAGAGGGTCAGGGGCAGAGGGGCAGAGGCAGAGGGTCAGAGGGAGAGGGGCAGAGGCAGCGGGGCAGAGGCAGAGGGTCAGAGGCAGAGGGGCAGAGGCAGAGGGTCAGAGGCAGAGGGTCAGAGGCAGAGGGGCAGAGGCAGAGAGTCAGAGGCAGAGGGTCAGAGGCAGAGGGGCAGAGGCAGAGGGGCAGAGGCAGAGGGGCAGAGGCAGAGGGGAAGAAGCAGAGGGGCAGAGGCAGAGGGTCAGGGGCAGAGGCAGAGGGGAAGAGCCAGAGGGTCAGAGGCAGAGGGTCAGAGGGGCAGAGGCAGAGGGGCAGAGGCAGAGGGCAGGGGCCGAGGGGCAGAGGGGCAGAGGCAGAGGGGCAGAGGCAGAGACAGAGGGTCAGAGGGGCAGGGGCAGAGGGTCAGAGGGTCAGAGGCAGAGGGGCAGAGGCAGAGGGTCAGAGGGCAGAGGGTCAGAGGGGCAGAGGCAGAGGGGCAGAGGCAGAGGGGCAGAGGCAGAGGGGCAGAGGCAGCGGGGCAGAGACAGAGGGTCAGAGGCAGAGGGTCAGAGGGGCAGAGGGGCAGAGGCAGAGGGGCAGAGGCAGAGGGGCAGAGGCAGCGGGGTCAGAAGGGCAGAGGCAGAGGAGCAGAGGCAGGGGGCAGAGGCAGAGGGTCAGAGGCAGAGGGTCAGAGGGGCAGAGGCAGAGGAGCAGAGGCAGAGAAGCAGAGGCAGAGGGGCAAAGGCAGCGGGGCAGAGACAGAGGGTCAGAGGCAGAGGGTCAGAGGGCAGAGGGGCAGAGGCAGAGGGGCAGAGGCAGAGGGGCAGAGGCAGCGGGGTCAGAGGGGCAGAGGCAGAGGGGCAGAGGCAGAGGGGCAGAGGCAGCGGGGCAGAGGCAGAGGGTCAGAGGGGCAAAGGCAGAGGGTCAGAGGCAGAGGGGCAGAGGCAGAGGGGCAGAGGCAGAGGGTCAGCGGGGCAGAGGCAGAGGGTCAGAGGCAGAGGGGCAGAGGCAGAGGGGCAGAGGCAGAGGGTCAGAGGCAGAGGGGCAGAGGCAGAGGGTCAGAGGCAGAGGGTCAGAGGCAGAGGGGCAAAGGCAGAGGGGCAGAGGCAGAGGGGCAGCGGCAGAGGGGAAGAAGCAGAGGGGCAGAGGCAGAGGGTCAGGGGCAGAGGGGCAGAGGCAGAGGGTCAGAGGCAGAGGGTCAGAGGCAGAGGGTCAGAGGCAGAGGGGCAGAGGCTGAGAGGCAGAGGCAGAGGGGCAGGGGCAAAGGGGCAGAGGGGCAGAGGCAGAGGGGCAGAGGCAGAGGAGCAGAGGCAGAGCAGAGGGTCAGAGGGTCAGGGGCAGAGGGTCAGAGGCAGAGGGTCAGAGGCAGAGGGGCAGAGGCAGAGGGTCAGAGGCAGAGGGTCAGAGGGGCGAGGCAGAGGAGCAGAGGCAGAGGGCAGAGGCAGAGGGGCAGAGGCAGCGGGGCAGAGACAGAGGGTCAGAGGCAGAGGGTCAGAAGAGCAGAGGGGCAGAGCAGAGGGGCAGAGGCAGAGGGGCAGAGGCAGCGGGGTCAGAGGGGCAGAGGCAGAGGAGCAGAGGCAGAGGGGCAGAGGCAGCGGGGCAGCGGCAGAGGGACAGAGACAGAGGGTCAGAGGCAGCGGGGCAGAGGCAGAGGGACAGAGGGGAAAAAGCAGAGGGTCAGAGGCAGAGGGGCAGGCGCAGAGGGGCAGAGGCAGAGGTCAGAGTGGCAGAGGCAGAGGGTCAGAGGGAGAGGGGCAGAGGCAGAGGGGCAGAGGCAGAGGGTCAGAGGCAGAGGGGCAGAGGCAGAGGGCCAGTGGTAGAGGGTCAGAGGCAGAGGGCAGAGGGGCAGAGGCAGTGAGTCAGAGGCAGAGGGTCAG